>JACEEZ010013303.1:308101-321678 GCA_016584305.1 Chionoecetes opilio
CGAACGAAGGGAAACCTATAAGATGAAATTTAAACCCCCAAACCCATACGAATTGCTCATTAGCCACCCCCCGCCTTGGGGAGGGGCAGAGGAACATAGGGGGGGGAGGGGGGGGGGGGGGGGGGGAGGGCAAAGTGTGTGTAAAGGGGCCCCGGTTTTGAGCCAGGGGGTTTTTAAATTTACAACTGAAACGAAAAAACTTTTTTAAAAATTTTTACAAAGACCCCAAACGAGCGTTTGAGAAAGGGAAGGAAAGGGCGATCTCGTAGGGGCCCTGCTGTATTGTTACTATTTTTTTTTATATGTTTCTTCTTCCGGAAACGGCCCTTTCCCAAAGGATCTCCTGTTGTGATTAATTTTATGGTTTAAAAAGTTATGAAAAATTGAGTCCCTTTTTAAACGGGGGGAGTGAATTTTTAAAAGGGCCCTTTGGGGCGGCAAAAAAAACCACCCCCTGTACCCCGTTTGTTTGGGCATCATTTTTTTGGCATTAAAGTTCTCTGGAAAATCTGATTAAAAAATAAAATTTAAGCAGGGTCGGGTTTTTCTTTGCTTTATTTTAAAGTTTAAAAAACCCCAAAAATAAAAATTTTGTGATTAGAACTTTTAAATGGAAAAATTATTTACCGGAAATTCTTTTTGGGATTCCAAGCAAGAAGTTTTTTTTTCCAAAGGGTTATATTACTGCTCATTACGGGGGCCTAATATTTGGCATTTACAAAGGCTTTCAGCGTTCCTAAACAACTTTGGACTCGGTTTAAAAATTGTTACGATTTCTCATCTCCTCTCACTAGTTAAAGCACTTATATTCATCATTTCTGCCCATTTTCTTAATATAAACCAAAATATATTAATTTTTTCCAAAAACGCACACACACACAGCCCCAACACCACACACACACACACACACCCCAAAACACACACACACCCCAAACATTTGTTTTTTTTGGGTCATTTAAAAATTTTTCAGTCACGGGATTTTCACTGAGAAATTCGGGCGTTACTTTCCCCCGGGAATAAGGGGAGGGGTTGTTTTTTGGGTGGGGTGGCGGCCCTAATTAACCCAAAAATTTTGGTCACTACGAGTTTCCAAAACTCATTCCGTGAGGGAAAAAATGGCAATCGGGGAGCCCCGACTCGCGTGGACAATGCCATGGATGAAAAACAGGGGGAAGAAAAGCAGTGATTGAGGTGGAGTCGCACCCCCTCGATCATCGGCCCACACACACTCTATCGATCCATCAAAACATAAGAGCACACTTGACCCACCACCCCCTGCCCCGCCAAAAATAGCACAGGGGGGCCTCATATGCAGGGGCCGGGGGCCCATTCTTCAGGATTATTAAATATATTCTATCGATATAATCTTCCCAATTTTTTAGAATGATGGCAAAATTATGGGGTTTTTGCCGTCTCGACCTGATTTTAATCGTCCAAATTCCCTTTCGCAAGGCGGACCCATGTGTTAAGGTCCCACAGGTGGGTTTTTAAAGGAGGGGTTTTAAATTTGACCAGGGGGAGGTTTTTGCCAGGAAATCGGGCTGACGGGCATTAAACCCCCAAACCCAACAACCCCCACCGGGAAAAGTCAGCTATTTTGAGTAATTCTAAGCTTTACAAAAAATCAATTCATATTTAATAATATATATATAATATTTATAATATATATATATAATATATTATATATATATATATATATATTATTATATATAAAATTTTTTCGCCTGTAACAGTGGGAAGAAAATTTTTAAAAATGGCGATGAGTTGAAGGAATAAAAAAGTTCATGCATATTTTTCCTTCAGTCTCCCGAAATGGCATTTTTTTTAGTGTGTGTTACTTTTTTTATTTTTGGATAATATTATAAAACAAACATTTACGAAGATTACCGATTCATATATACTGATAAACCAGTCTATAAGATAGTCATATGCAGCAAGTGAAAAGGGCCCGCAAGGGCTGACCCCTGGGGCCCCGTAGCGCGTCCAGCGGCGTAGTTGCGGAGTGTCCCCCAAACCCTTCTACTGTTATTTTAATATTATATATATTTTATAAAATATAATTTTATATATATATATTAAAATTTTATATATATATATATATTTTATAAAAATAATTTTATATAGAAAAAGTTTTGTATATATATGCCATAAAAACTTACATAAATTGCGCGTAAAAACATAAAAACTCTTTCGGTTCCCGTTTTTTGTTATCACTTTTTTTTCAGTTTTTTCCCTTTACTTCCCCCCGTGGGTTTAAGAGTCTCGCCTTTCTATCAAAAGGGCTCGCTCTCTCTTTGATCATCAAAAACAAAAGTGGGTTTTTTAAGGCCCCCGGGGGGGTAAGGGGGAGCACTTGAGGCCCTAATGAGGGAAAATTTTTTTCCTGGGCCCCCGCCAGTGGGCATAGAAGGGGCCCCCCAAAATGTCCCCCTTTTCTGGGTTTTCATCAAACACTTTTTCACCTTAAAGAAAATGGGCAACCCCCAAAAATTGGAAAAAAAGAAACCAGTTTTTTTCAAAAATTGGGGAGAAAAGCAGTGCTGATTGGGGCCCCAGTGTACCTTTTGAATGGCAATTAAGAAAAAAACAAGTTAATAAATAATTTAAATACAAGAAAATTTATTTCCCCTATTTTCCTAGAGACCGAGGCCTGGTTTCCCTACATGTTGTTTAAATGCGGCTAAACTTTTGCCCGTATTTTATCGTTATTTTTTTCATCAAAATTTGGACACTTTTAATTTAAGTAGGGGGCAGGAGCCGGGGACAGGGGTTTGAAAGAGCCGCATGCGGCTCCGGAGCCCCCAGGTTGCCGACCGCTGACCTGGGTTTGGTGGGCTTGGGGGATATGGGTTTTCCCTCAGCATGTCCCCGGATTACTGAGGCGCCCCATTGAAAATAAAAAACCAAATTGTTAAGGGAAAAGGGGTCGACATTTCAGATCACTGTTGCCTTTTGGACCCCCAAAAAACACATGCTCACTCGCACGTACTGTATTTTCCCCGGAAGGAAAGAGGGATTTTTTGTACAATTTGTAATTTTCCCTTTCCCCCTTCCCGATTGCGTTTCCCCTTTTCCTCGCAAATTTTAAGTACGCCTGAAAACTCGGGGAATACTGTCCCTCCTATTCCCCGACGGCAAAGTTTCTTTTAAGGATAAGGAAAAGAGGAGAAGTCCTGCTTATATTCTAAAACCCTTTTTTTCCCATATATTGCTTAAAAGTATATTCCCCAAATTCAATACAGTTATAAACCCCCCCTTTTAGACCAACATGTTCATCTTATCATTCGTTATATGGGTTTCCCCCTCGCTCTTTTCCACCGAAAAATCCTTTTGTAATAGTAGTTAGTGTAAAGTAGTGAAAACAAGCACCCCCCAGGGCCTTAAGGTCGGTGTTATTTTTTGATTCCTATATTTTACCCTATGTAAAATTTTTTCTAAATCCCCTCCTCCTATTTTCCCCCCCTCTTCGTAGCGACAAATAACTTCCGTCGTTGCGTCAACTTAACCTCAATTACCAATCAATTAATCAATTTTAAAACAACCTTTATCTTCATCCTTTCCCCCCCTCTTCCCCATGGGCCCCTCCGTGAACAAAAAAAATCATCACCTCACCCCCTCCCCTGAGGGTTTTTGTTTCCCCAGGGGGGACCTTAAACAACCCCCCTAGTGCCCCTTTTGTTTTAAAAAATATAAGCGAAAGTGTGTCTGTCCCCGTCGTCCGTCTGTCTTTGTGTGTGGTTGTGTGTTTTTGGGGTGGTGTGTGTGGGTTTGTGTGTGTGTGTGTGTTGTGGGGTGTGGGGTGGGGTATAGGTTCCCCCCCCCCGGGGGGCAAAAAACCTCATATGGAAAAATTTTTTTTGGGTTTAGGGAAACCCGGGGAAGGCATAAGCCCACTTATGAGATGATCCCCCATCACCTTTTTTTTTTTTTTTTTTTGCACCTATTTTGCGAGAAAATTTTGGGAAAACAAAAATTTGGGTTTCGAGGAAATTTAGGAAGCCTTGATTTTAGGGTGATGGGAATGGGTGATGAATGGGTGAGGGATTTGGGAAATTTGGGGGTGGGGGGATGGGGTGAAGTAAATGGGGGGGGGTGATGGGGGTTTGGGGGGACGGGTGATGGGTGAGGGAAAGGTGGGGGGTGGGGGGTAAAGGGGGAGTGGGAAAGGGGTTTGTTGGGGTTTTGGGGAATGGGGGAGGAAAAGGGTGGGGGTTGATGGGAATGGGGGGTGTGGTTTATGGGTAATGGGTGAGGGGAATGGGGGGGGGGTGATGGGGAAAGGGGTAAAGTGAATGGGTGTTGGTGATGGGTAATGGGTTTTAAATGAATGGGTGGGGGGGTGATGAATTTGGGTTTGGGGGGTGATGGGTAATGGGTGAGTGAATGGGTTGTGTGGTGATGGGTAATGGGTGAAGTGTAATGGGTGGGGGTGATGGGTAATGGGTGAGTGAATGGGTGTGTGGTGATGGGTAATGGGTGAGTGAATGGGTGGGGGGTGGGTAATGGGGAGTGAATGGGTGTGTGGTGATGGGTAATGGGTGAGTGAATGGGTGTGTGGTGATGGGTAATGGGTGAGTGAATGGGTGGGGGGTGATGGGTAATGGGTGAGTGAATGGGTGGAGGGCGATGGGTAATGGGTGAGTGAATGGGTGGGGGGTGATGGGTAATGGGTGGGGGGTGATGGGTAATGGGTGAGTGAATGGGTGTGTGGTGATGGGTAATGGGTGAGTGAATGGGTGGGGGGTGATGGGTAATGGGTGAGTGAATGGGTGGGGGGTGATGGGTAATGGGTGAGTGAATGGGTGTGTGGTGATGGGTAATGGGTGAGTGAATGGGTGGGGGGTGATGGGTAATGGGTGAGTGAATGGGTGGGGGGTGATGGGTAATGGGTGAGTGAATGGGTGGGGGGTGATGGGTAATGGGTGAGTGAATGGGTGGGGGGTGATGGGTAATGGGTGAGTGAATGGGTGGGGGGAATACATACATTTCTACATCCATGATTTCAGGAAAGTTAGAAGGGGCTATCTGGAGAGTCCATGTTTGGTGGGCCGAAGGCCCACCAAACACAGGTGGTGGGCCAAAGGCCCACCAATAGCCCTCCGCAGGAGCTAGCCAAAAAGTCCGCCCGGAGGGCGGCTTTGCGGCTAGTGTTTAATAAGCTTCAGGTTGCTAATAGATACACGAAAGTTAGTACTAAACTACTAATGTATGTGTTTGACTGATTATTTGACTATGTCGGGTTAGGCAGTGCCAGAAGACAAACTTCTAAACAATGCTGTTGAAGGAAAAAAGTGTCTCAAAGCTCCAGTGCAAAAATAAATACATATTATCAAAGTACCAACGCTGGAAAGCTATATCAACGATGAATGTATAAACTTGTACAAGCTAATTAATTCATGAAACAAATAATAGCAAAAATTTTGCTTACACACTACACAAACAAATAACTCATAAAATAGAGTGAAAAGATTTGAGATTTGGGACTACAGAGGAAAGGAGAGAAGGACTGCTCAGTTTGTAGGGAGGTGTTGACATGAACCTGTCGGTAATTGATTCAGTTTGCTGACGATATAGAGGAATCGGACCTACGAGTTTGGGTTCAGTGATGGAGGGATGACACTGAAAACTTGTCATGCTGAAATACTGGAAAATGAAACACACCCACGCACACAAACACAACACACCTCCGCACACACACACACCNTTCCAAATAATTTTCATACATATAAGACATAATATAATATATATATATATATATTATATATATATATATATATTATATATATATATATAATATATATTATATTATATATATATATATATATATAATAATATATATATATATATATATATATATACGGATCATATATAGACTGGTTTATCAGTATATTGATATACTGTAATCTTCGTAATGTTTGTTCTATAATATTATCAATACAAACAGTAAAACACGCTAAAGAAATGCCATTACGAGACATGAAGAAATATCATGAATTAATATTCACTTCAACTCTTCGCATTTAAAACTTTGAGAGTCAACTTTTATCATGAAGGGTATCAATAGAAGCGCAATTTTATTAGCTTTCCATTGCTATATTTCGTTATCTGATAAATTAATTAGAACCATGCATAAATTAGCGTTAACTAAATAAATAAAATCATCAATCGGGTAATTTTCCCGATTGATGAGGTTATTTATTTAGTCAACGCTAATTTATACATGGTGCTAATTCATTTATCAGAAAACGAAATATATAAGTAAATAAATAACATCATCAATTGGGAAAATTACCCGATTGATGATTTTATTTATTTAGTTAACGCTACTTTATGCATGGTTCTAATTAATTTATCAGATAACGAAATACATCAATGGAAAGCTAATAAAATTGCGCTTCTATTGATACCCTTCATGATAAAAGTTGACTCGCAAAGTTTTAAATGGCGAAGAGTTACGTGAATATTAAGTTCATGCATATTTCTTCATAATCTCGTAATGGCATTTCTTTAGCGTGTTTTACTGTTTTGTATTTGATAATATTATAGAACAAACGTTTACGAAGATTACAGTATACCATATATACTGATAAACCAGTCTATATGATAGTCCATAGAGCACTATATCTCTTTGTCGGGCGCCCCGCAGGTCCCTATGCAGCCCCGCAATTCAAAACATTGTCGCGTGAACAGTCCAGGTATACAGTGGTCTATGGTCAGGTGTAAGGGCACCCGGAGTTCCGCTGCCGCGCCCAGGAGACGAAGACAGCGGCTGAGCAACGAGTGCTTTGCGTGTGCGCGTTCTATTAGTCTGTTCCACAATTACATGAGCCTTACAAGGAAATAATCGGTCAGTAATTTATAGAGTTATCATTATCTTCTCAATCAGTAAACGGCCACGTCAGATTCAACCATCAGCCCACAGCAAAAAACCCAGCGGGAAGACACATACATAATAATAAATAAACACACACGTAAAAACTGGGCAGCTCGGTTAAAGGGAAGTATTCTTTATTCTTCGGCGGTTGAGTATAATTAATGAGATCGCTGGTCGTGGCAGTCTCGGAAGGAGGTTGTCTTGGCGGGGCACGCACCGCCCAGGCCAGACATAAGGACCAAAAAACAACGCCTGCCGCCGCCCCTATAGTGAACTCTCTCTCTAGTCTCTCATCCGAACCGGTCATCGATGGTTTGGTAATGGATATTTATTAGGGTGATGATAAAAGTCCTCAAGTGGTGGTTGAAATTTGTTGGCTGTGCTAAAAGGGTTTAGTCTCTCTCTCTCTCTCTCTCTCTCTCTCTCTCTCTCTCTCTCTCTCTCTCTCTCTCTCTCTCTCTCTCTCTCTCTCTCTCTCTCTCTCTCTCTCTCTCTGTGGGTGGGTGTGGGGTGCGCGGTTTACTTTTATTGATATATTTACTTCAGATATCAGGTATAGGTTGGAAATTTGAATATCGATGCAATTTATAACCTTGCAAAATTAACAGGACCTCCAGGCTAATGGATATGTGTTCACTGTCATGTCATGTATCATTTGAAGTGTTGAAAAATCTTGTGTTAAAAGATTTAACTCATGATTTCGGTATACTCGTCATGACAGGAACTTATATTAATGTCCTCAGACTCCTCACGCAATGTATTTGTTGATAATTTACCGTACATGCATGAGAAAACACAAGTGGAAGAAAACAAACCAATAGTTTTTCTCAGTTTCGGCAAGTAAAGAAAAAAACTTCTAAAACCGATCCTGAGACTACCTGGCTCTCGAGTTTCACTGCGTGGTCAAAAGAAGAGAGAAGGTATACAGGTTAGAGCGTTGCATTTATATACGTACTGTACATGGTACATGGTTCACCGTCATACCAGTCCTATACGTACATGCTGAATAATAACCCTGCTGCAGCAGAGGGAAACAAGGAGCAGCACCGCCTACTGCAATTTTGTTTTATTTGTTTAGTAAGGACGACGGGAAAGGGTTGAAATAATATAGACTGAAGATAAAAGGAGATGCATCATCGTGACGAACATGAACATTATCAAGGAACAACCAGTAAGGGAAAGACGTGATGAAATAACACATAAAAATTACAAGAACACTTCAAACTATACTCGGTTCAAGAAGGCTAGAGCCCCTCCCCCGAGGTGGAGCTTGTCAGGCCCTGGTTCTCTCTTGATTGGGTGATGGCGTTCTGTGGCGTGATGGAGGGTTTGCCGTCAAAATGTACACTAAGTAAATACTTCCCCACCCCTGTGGTTCCCTTCCCCACTCCCAGACAACGGTCTGCTCTCCCAGGCTCCCACATCCCTTTGTTAATCCCTTAATTGTCCTTGACTCACGTACAGGGTACATTTCTTCACTTGTTTAGCTATAATGAGACCCGTAATGCACACAAAAGTTAAATACAACCCTTGTTGAATTATTATAGTTAGGGTGAAATTCACGCGGCAACAGCGCTAGGTGTTCGCGTCTCTCACCAGTGACCTGAAATATCGCCTCAGGGTCTGGGTCGCGAGCCGCAGGTAATTACCTCCCACTTGCCCCTGTTAATCCCTTAGGACCTTGACTCACGCCCCCCCCCCTCCCCCCACACACATACGTACGCGCACAAAGTTATATAAATAACAGAAAAATCAAAATTTTATATCTACTGAATGACCTCGCTCCCCTAATTATTAGTCATTTTTAAAGCTTATGATGCAATTATGACATCAGAAAGAGGAGGAGGAGAAAAATTATTGAATCAGTTGTATCTCTCTCTCTCTCTCTCTCTCTCTCTCTCTCTCTCTCTCTCTCTCTCTCTCTCTCTCTCTCTCTCTCTCTCTCTCTCTCTCTCTCACACGTCTATTCCCCTGTGGTGACCTGCTATATCGCCTAAAGGCAAGGCCTGGTAGGAAGCCTCAGGCCTGAGGTCATTAGGGGTGGGGGGACAGGTCAGGTTAGGGGTTTGCTTGTTTCACCTCTAAAAGGTGACTGCGCCCTCAGATGACTCTCTTCACCTCCTCCCTCACTCAGAATTTTACAAACCTTTATATTTCCTTTTCAATATCTCGTCTTCATGAAGAGTATCTGGCTTACTTTTGTGTCCATGTGATAACACATTTACTAACGATGGTGAATCGAGGACTTTCATGCACTCAAAGCAAATATATGATGTGTTGTTAAAGAAATAACGAAGGACTGTAGGATGCCCGATTTCCACTGAATATTTTCAACCAATAAGAGACCACAGCGAAGCTGGCCTGACAAGCTCCTCCTCGGGGGAGGGGCATGTGGCTCTAACGTTCTTGAACCGAGTATACAACTATGAGTATTATAATTGAGTAGTTACAGCTCAGCTGAGGAATTTTAAATCCTCGCAATCTTAATGGAGACCAATAAAAAAAACGCGTTAAAAAACGTACATCGCGTCGTAACTTCCTCCTACGTAAACAGTCTACATCTAAATGACCTCGTTGTACCATATTTATTACTATTTACTATCAACACGGTCTTTTAAAAACAAATAAAAAAATACATATGGAAAACTTTATTTTTCAAATTTGTTTTTTTATCAGCTCACCAACATGTTTACGCTGACGTCAAAGTTTTGCTCTTCCTTCCGAAGCAGCTCTAAAATCTGAATGAAATCTTTTAACTGGATGACAAACACAACAAAACTACCAAATCCATTGAAAGAGCAGAACGAAGTGCAACCTATAATGATGAAACTTAACCCCAACATACGAATGTGCTCATTAGCCATCCCCGCCTTCAGTAGTGGGCAGAGGAACATAGGGAGGGGAGGGGGGGGAGGGGGGGGGATGGCTAAGTGTGTGTCAAGGGTCGGCTGAGTCAGGTGGTTTTAATTACAACTATAACGATAAAACTTTATTTTAATTTACAAAGACACCACGAGCGTTTGAGCATCAGGCAGGAGGCGATCTCTGTAGTGGCCTGCTGTATTGTACTATTTTCTTCTATATGTTTCTTCTTCCAGGAACGTGTCCTTCCAAAGGAGTCTCCTGTTGTGATTAATTTTATGGTTTGAAAGTTATGTAAATTGAGTCCCATTTTACGTGGTAGTGAATATTTAACAGGCCTTGGCGGCAACAACAAACACTCGTCCTGTACTCGTATTATTCTGGCATCAGCTTTTTGTCACTTAAAGTTCTCTGGAAAACTCTGATTATAAAAATGAAATAAGCACGTCGGGTGTTTCTTTGCTTTACTTTCAGATATAAAACCAAGATATACAATTGTGATTAGAACATTTTATGGCAAACTTATTTACCGGCATTCAGTTGCATTCCTAAGCAAGAAGTTTTTTTCCTGAGGGATTATATTACTGCTCATTACTGCCTAATATAGTTAGTCATTTACGAAGGCTTTCAGCGTTCCTAAACAACGTGGACTCGGTATTAACAATTGTTACGAGTTCTCATCTCTCTCTCAACTAGTTCAGCACTTATATTCATCATTTCTGCCCACTTCTTAATATATTAACCAAAACATATTAATTATCCAAACGCACACACACACAGCGCACACACACACACACACACACACACACACACACACACACACACACACACTTGTGTGTTTGTGTGTCACTAGAATTTTTCAGTCACTGGGATTTTTCACTGAGAAATTCGGGCAGTTACTGTCCCCCTTGAATAAGGGGATGGCTGTGTGTGTGGTGTGTGCGGTCCTATTATTACCCTAAAATTGGTCACTACGAGCTCCAAACTCATTCCGTGAGGGTAAAACTGGCAATCGCGAGTCCGACTCGCGTGGACAATGCCATGGATGAATAACAGGAGAAGAGAAAGCAGTGATTGAGTGTGGAGTCGCATCCCTCGATCATCGGTCACACACACTCTATCGATCCATCACACATAAGAGCACACTTGACCCACCACACCTGACGCCGCCATCAATATGCACAGGGAGCCTCATAGTGCATGCGGCCGCGGGCATTCTTCAGGATTATTCAATATATTCTGATCGATATAATCATTCATATATTTATGTAATGATGGCAAAATTATGAGATTGCCGTCTCGACCTGATATTAATCGTCCAAATTACCTGCGCAAGGCGGATCATGTGATTAAGGTGCCACAGGTGGGTCATTTAGAGAGGCTAAGTGACCACGGGGAGGCTTTAGCCAGGTAATGCAGCTGACAGCATTCAACCCCAACAACAACCTGCACCTGGAAGTCAGCTAGTTTGAGTAATTCTAAGCATTACATCAAATCATATCATATTATAATATATATATATATATATATATATATATATATATATATATATATATAATATATATATATATATATATATATATATATATATATATATATTTTGTTACGCACTGTAACAGTAGAAGTAAAGTTTTAAATGGCGATGAGTTGAAGTGAATATAAAGTTCATGCATATTTCTTCAGTCTCTCGTAATGGCATTTCTTTAGTGTGTGTTACTGTTTTATATTTGATAATATTATAGAACAAACATTTACGAAGATTACAGTATATCATATATACTGATAAACCAGTCTATATGATAGTCATATGCAGCAAGTGAATGGGCCAGCAGACTGACCATGGGGCCAGTACTGCAGCGTCCAGCGTGCGTAGTTGCGGAGTGTCACATCCAGTTCTACTGTTATCTATAATATTATATATATATATATATATATATATATATATATATATATATATATATATATAATATATATATATATATATATATATATATATATATATATATAGTGTGTGTATATATATGCGTATACATACTTACATAAATTGCGCGTAAACACATAAAAACTACTTACGGTATACAGTTTTCGTTATCACTTTTTACAGTTTTCCTTCACTCCCACGTGGATGTAAGAGCTCTCGCATGCTATCAAAGGTCTCGCTCTCTCTCGCATGCTATCAAAGCACAGTGTTTGTTAAGGCCCCGTGGCGGGTAAGGCGAGCACTTGAGGCCATAATGAGGCAGATTGTTTCCTGCACTCCTCCAGTGGGCATAGAAGGGCCTCCCAGAAAGTCGTCCTCTTTACTGTTATCTCAGTCAAACACTTTATTCACCTAACGCAGATGTCGGCAACCCAAAATTCGAGAAGAGCCAGTTTCTTCAAACTTGGCAGAAAAGCAGTGCTGATGGAGCCCCAGTGTACATTATGAATGGCAATTAAGAACAATACAAGTTAATAAATAATAAGTACAAGAATTCATCCCCATATTTTCCTAGAGACCGAGGACCTAGGTCACATACACTGTTGTACTGCGGCTATCTATGCCAGTATTTTATCGCTTATTTTTTTCATCGAAAATTTGGACACTTTTAATTAAGTAGGTGGCAGGAGCCGCACAGGGCTCTTGAAAGAGCCGCATGCGGCTCCGGAGCCGCAGGTTGCCGACCGCTGACCTAGGGTTTGGTGGGCTTGTGATGATGGCTTTGCTCCTCAGCATGTCACGGATTACTGAGGCGCCGCCATTGAAAAGTAATAACAGTTGTTAAGAAAGGCGTCGACATTTCAGATCAGCTGCTGTGCCTCTGGACTCCACACAACACATGCTCACTCGCACGTACTGTATTTTCCATGGAAGGAGAAGAGGGAGTGTTTGTACAAGTTTGATAATTTTTCATTCCTTATTCCAGATTCGCGTCCCCTTGTCATCGCACTTAAATGTACGCCTGAAAACTCGGTAATACTGTCTCCTCCTATTCCTCCTGACGGCATGTTGCTTGAAGGATAAGTGAATGAGGAGAAGTCCTGCTCTATTCTATCCTTTTTTCGATATATTGCTTAATAGTACTATTACGCAGTTCAATACAGTTATAACCCTCATTTTAGACCAACATGTCTCATCTTATCTATTCGTTATATGGTTTCCTCCTCGTCTCTCTTCCACTGAACAATCCTTCGCTAATAGTAGTTAGTGTCACGTAGTGAAAACAAGCAGCCTCGCCAGGGCCTGAAGGTCGGTTGTTATTTGTGATTCCTATATATACCCTATGTAAAATCTTTCTAAATCCTCCTCCTCCTATTTTCCTTCCTCTTCGTAGCGACAGTAACTTCCGTCGTTGCGTCAACTTAACCTCAATTACCAATCAATTAATCAATTAATCAACCTTTATCTTCATCCTTTCCACCCCTCTTACCTATGTCCATCCGTGAACAAAATAATCATCACCTCACCCCATCCCGTGAGTGGTTAGATCCTCAGGGTGACCTTAAACAACCCTCCTAGTGCCCTTATGTTTAATAATATAAGCGAAAGTGTGTCTGTCTGTCTGTCTGTCTGTCTGTGTGTGTGTGTGTGTGTGTGTGTGTGTGTGTGTGTGTGTGTGGTGTGTGTGTGTGTGTGTGTGTGTGTGTGTGTGGTGTTAGGTTCGCCCCCGTGGCGAACCCTCATATGGCACATTTTGGAATCAGGTGACCAGGGGAAGGTCATAACCCACTTATGAGATGACCGATCACTTTTTTTTTTTTTTTTAGCAGCCATTAGAGAATTGTGAAACAAAGGGAGAAGGAAGCCATTATGAGTGGAATTTTTGATGAATTGTTGATTATGGGAATGGTGTGATGATGG
>JACEEZ010013303.1:322675-378294 GCA_016584305.1 Chionoecetes opilio
GACGAGCCCCAACGCTCGCTCTGCATGCTGCCAGGCTATTTCGACACGACACATGTTTCATGTTATCGGGAGTTTTCACCATCTAGATAGTTATGTATTGTAGGATTTTATACCATCAGAACGAGAAACGTGCTGATTTCGAATATGTGATTAAAATTCAATGGGATCAATACATTAGCTAGACGAAAAATTAAGTTCCCGTTGTATAGGCCCGTGATCTAAGAACAGAAGAACATAAGAAAATAAGGAAGCTACAAGAGGCCGTGAGACCTACACGAGGTAGTTCCTGTTACTTAACACTACCTACATCCACCTTGCATCAATCAATCAATCAATCATTGGGGGCATACGCCGGGGGTGCGTCGCCTCGCCCACCCTACGACGCCACTCCCGGGGGTCACCACGCGCGAGTTCCCATGCAGGCTCCTTTCCCATACCAAGCAGCTCTCGACAAGAAAACATCAACTTGCCCCAGCCACGAGCCTTGTGGGCGCCCCCTTGGCCTCCTCCACGCCGGATTGTCTCTTACAGATACAACCCGATGGGAAGGATCGGTTTCAGGGTAGCGTGCCACATGCCCATATAGCCGAAGTTGGCGCTGACGGACTATGCAGGTAATAGGCCTCGATTCAGTCTCACGGTGCAATCGCTGATTTGACACGTAATCATCCCAGCGATACCCCATGATTCTGCGAAGACACTTATTACCAAAGGCATTGATTCGTCTCTTCAAGTCACTATTTAGTGTCCATGTCTCACAACCATAGAGTAAGACAGGAATCACAAGCGACTTGAAGATCCGGATCTTTGTCCTCCTGCACAGGTACCGACAACGCCAAATACTCCCGCTGAGCGAGTCCATAACACCGTGGGCTATGCCAATCCGTCGCTAAGACTTCTTGACGTGACCCGCCGTCATTATGGACTGCGCTACCAAGGTATGTAAAACTTTCCAAGATCTCAATGTCCTCGCCACACGCATGAACAGACTGTACTGCTTCATCTAGTAAGTCTCCAAATACCTGGACCTTGGTCTTGAGCCAGGAGACCTCAAGTCCCAAAGGCTTTGCCTCCTCGTGCAGCGCCTCGAGAGCCATCACCAGGACCTCCAGCGACTCAGCAAAGATTACTGCATCATCGGCAAAGACAAGATCAGTGATCTTGGTGTTGCCGACGGATGCTCCACAATCACTTTGATCTACAACCTTGTCCAATACCCAGTCCATACAAGCGTTGAAAAGTGATGGGGCAAGGACGCACCCCTCGCCTCACTCTGTATTCACAGGAAAGAAGCTGGATACACCTGCCCCACACTTCACAGCACTCTCAGTCCCAGAATACAGACCAGTTATCGTACCAATAGTCCTTGCAGGAATCCCTCGAAGTCGCAGAAGATCCCAAAGTGACTCACGATGCACTGAGTCAAACGCCTTCTTGAGATCAACATAGGCTGCAAGCATCCCCTGTCGAAACTCACGTCGGCGTTCCACCAGGACACGAAGCGCTAGGATACGGTCCGTTGTTGACTTACCAGGCGTGAACCCAGACTGCTGAGGTCTCTGATGCTTCACCAGATGACTGCGAATTCGTGTCAGCAATAGATGGGCAAGCACCTTGCCTGGTACGCTGAGCAGTGTAATACCGCGGTAATTGTTGCAGTCCTGACGGTCCCCCTTCCCTTTCCAGATAGGGACGACCAGCCCCCTTTTCCAGTCAGGAGGAATGGTACCTGATTGCCACACGGCAGTCAGGACAGCAACCTTGCATCCCCATCCATTAATTTATCTAACCTCCCTTTAAAGCTCCCCAATGACTCCGCACTAACTACCTGTCTACTGAGTCCATTCCAACTTTTTACCCCCCTATTTGTAAACCCCAGTTTTTCCCTATTTTTTTTTTAATTTCCCGTTTTTCCCAGTTAAAACCCGTTATTTTCTTTTTCCCAAACCCGGGTTTTACTAGCCGTAAAAAACTTTTTCTACCTCTCCTTTATTATACCCCCTTTTTTTCACTTAAACTTTTTTTTTAAATTTATCAAATCGCCCCTTCCTTTACCTGCGTCCCTCAAGTGAGTGAAAAATTTAAATTTAGTTTCAATCTTTTCTCAAAAACTAAATTTACGCATCCCTTGAATCATTTTGGGGGGTTTCCCTTTTCTCTGGCACTTTTTTCTAAAAAGGGGCAAATACCCAAACCCCGAAAATAGGGAAACCAAAACTAAATAAAAACCCCCCAGATCTTTCTCCCCCTTTCTGACCCTTTTAAAGCGATACTTTTCGAAGGGGTTTTCCCTTTTTGGCGGGGTTTTTTTTTTTCCCAAACATTCATAACGCCCTTTATCAATTTTAAAATTTTCCATCTCCCATCGGGAATACCATCCATAAATTTTATCTAAGTTTTCCCTGCAGTATGTTTCATCAAACGTGATCCAATAATCCTACCACCTTTTACGGGTCTCGCAAATTTTCTAATACCCTGCAAATCCCTCTATCCAAGTCGTTGATGTAAATAAAAGGGATTTGGGTAGTGTAGTCGATTTTGGGATGGGTTTCCGACTGCGGGCCTAAAGTTTTCTAGGGCCAAAAATTTTTTTATTCCAGCCCAAACAAGCAAAAATATGAGTTTGCTATATCAAATCACATACCCAACCTAATATTTAGCTTTTTGGGGGCGGGAAAATAATATTCTTTTTTTTGCACTAGAAATCCCCGGGCCCTCATTTTAACCGTAAAGATAAATTATCAGGCCAATCAAGGGGATTTTAATTTCTTCTTTTAATGGCCCTAACATTTGAAGATATTAAAGTAGAAAAAGGTTTGTACGGTAGTATATTTTTTTTGCTATATTTCAAAAATTTACACAAAAATTTTTTCGCAGGAAAAGGGGCCTTTCTTTTTTGGCACGGTTCAAGGAACCAGTTTTTTCATTTTCGGGGTTTGGGGGCCCCGTTCCGGGGTTCGGGGTTTCGCGTGTCAAAAAAGGGAAAACGAAAAAAACCCCTTTTGGTTTTTTTAAACAAAAAAACCAAGCTGGCGAGGCAAGGGGAAGGAGGGTTTTCTCCTTTTCTTTGTGTGGGGTTTGTGCGGCTTTATACAAGGTTTCCCTGTTTTAAAAAAAAAAAAAATTTATGTACCAGCAACTCCATGCTGGCATTTTTGGGCCAAAAAATTACTTTTACGGTCCCGAATTCAGCAAATACCGATATTTTCTATCGCCCATTTTTCCACTGAGTGAAGGGTTTGGTCGGGGTTAGACAAGTACACAATTTATTTTTAGAAAAAGGTTACAACATAGTCCATGGGGGAAGCGTGTGTTTTTTTGTACTGTGCAGACAAGCGCGTAAAAGAAGCGAGCAATTTTTCTTTTTAAACCCTTTTAAAATACCAATGCGTAATAACTAGGGTTCAGAGATAGCCGTAAAATTTGGCCCAAGGCTCCCGCGGGTTTTTTCTGAGACATTTGACCCGTTTTTTTCCCTTTAAAATTAGTGGGTGGTTTTCAGAAAAGAATATTTTTTTTTTTTCCGGAAACATAAAAAAATTTTTTTAATGTGTTTTTTCTTGGCTAATTTTTTAAACAGGATGTGTTTTGGATCTAAGTTTTTTTTTACCTCTTACATGCTGGATGAGTGTGAAAAAAAAATAAAATGACCTCCAAACGGAGAAGCCCCCCCGCCCCCCCCCCCCCCCCCCCCCGCAGAGATTTTTAACCCAACCCTCTTAAAGCGGGGGTTTTTTCAACCTTTTTTTCCCCCCTCCCCTTTTTTGGGGTATTGTTTTGTCAGCCATGTCCCCCTTTTTCCCTTTTGTGATAAGGGGAAAAAAAACCAACACAAAAAACTTTCCCTTTGTGTTATTTGTAAATCCCTTAATGAATTAACTACATAACCTTCATGCCATAACCAGTTACCGTTAAGGAAAGAGCGGGAAAAAAAAACCACTAGACTATTTATCTTTTACTCTGCTGAAAAGGGGAAAATTAAATAAAGTTTGGGTTGGAACTGCTTTTCCCAACTAGTCTATTCACCCGGGGGAGCATTTTTAGCTAAAGCCTTTCAAAGGTCGGCTTCCACTTTCAGCCCGAGTTTCTTAGTTTTGATTTTATGCCAGTAAGCTGGAAACCCCGGGTTTCACAAAAAAATTGTTGATGGGAAAAGAAACCCCAGAGACGAAGAGGTTTCCTCGGGCGACATGGGGAAATTTTGATTTTGCTTATTTCAAAACCAAACCTAACTAAAGATTTTTTCTCAAAGAGATCACAACCCATTTGGGTCATTCACAAAAGCAAAAAAACTCTTCCTAAATGACACCCATTAACAGAAAAAAAACTGTAGGGAAAAGGGGGCTCAAATTTACTTAAAATTAACTTCAGACCCACTGGAAAGTATCTTTTTAAATTTTCATTTTGCAGTGGGAAAATGCTCCACTTTTAATTTTTTTGCCATTAAATTACAGTAGAGGTGCCCCTGTCTGTCAGCTAGTTTTAAAAAAACTGTAAAAATTTCCCTTTCCTTATTTTTTGTCTCCCAGTTCTAGTTCATTAGAAAACTCTTAAATTTTGGGAAACACCCGTATGAAAAACAGCATCAGTTTTTTCCCCTTGAAAAAGGATTTTGTTTTGAATTTTTAGGCGTGTAAATATGCCCAAAAAGATGGGCAAGGTAAGAAAACCCACTTTGGATCATTCAGTTTTGCATGAAAAAATCTGGGATTCCTTCCTGTTTTTTAAAGGGTTTAAATAACTCTTTCAGTTCGGGGGCCCCAGCTAAAAAAACTCTTTTGACAAAAATTTCCACGAGAAAACCATCGAACCTCTGTGTGGTAAAGAGTGTTTCATGCCCCGGAAAATCTAAATCTGAACAGAGAAGTCAAATAATCTAGTTTTCAGAGCACTTGATTTTTACGAAGTTAACCCCATCTTTACTGTGGTTTCAACACCTCTTTCAGCTCAGTAGGAAAGTGTTTGGATCCCCCCTTAAAGCTTGCCGGGGTATCTTGCAGTGCTTGTGGTTTTCCCTTACGGGAAAAACAGCTGTAATTTTTGTTTTTAAAACCGAGGGACTCCCCAAAGAAATGGCGGACCTCCATCTTTTTGTGCACCCAACAAAAATTTTTTTTCCACTCTAGCCCCCCTAAATTTCCCAAAGAAAGAATTGAAAGTTAAAAAATAAAATCTGCCCCCGTAGTTAAAAGCTTCAAGAGGATGACAAAAAAAAAATTTTTTTCCCTTTAAAAATTTTGTTATCTTTGATGTACCCGTGAATGCCAGCAACTAAAGGCACATTTAAAGCCACGTCTGTCTTTTCACCCAACTGGAGAAAAAAATATTCCTAAGGGGGGTTTTTCATTTCAGAAACCCCCTGGTTTTTGGGGGATTTTCTGTGGACATGTCAGAGATACGTCGCTGGACATGTTTATGAAAAACGGAAGGGCCCCCAAGCTTTTAGCATATTGTTCCCCCAGCAAAAAATTTTTACAAATGCCCTTTGGGTTTACATGGCGGGAAACCCAGCGTCCCCCCCAATGGAATGGGGGTTTTTTCTGTTTGAGAAATTTTTTCAGTGAAACAAAAATCCCAAAGCATGGAGAGGGGGCTCTTTTTTTGACTGTTTAAAAGCCCCCGAGTGACCATTTTTTGGACGGGTTTAGCATGTTTTTCTCTGCCCCCTAAAGAAATTCCACATTTTTTTCCCTTTTAGCTCTGGGTGAAAACCGTGCAAATGTCGCTGGAGCCAACCCTTTGGGTTTTCATGCACCGGGAGACAGAAATTTTTTTTGAAAGGGGTGACCCCACTGGGGGCATTTCATTTCCATCTTTAATGATGCGGGAACCCCAAAAAACTTCAGGTACCCCTACTGAAACCCCTTTTTTCCTTTTTTTTCTTCTGAGCCCCTTTAAAATGCGCTGCTTTTAGTCTCCCAACACAAAAATATGTATTCTAAGGAGTTTCGCATATAAAAAATTTAAAAATAGATTAATTAAAAAAACATTTTTGAAAAAAACAAAATTTAAGAAAGGTAATGGAAAAAAAAAAACCCAAAAATGGAACGCCAGAAATTAAAAGAGAAAATTAAAAAATTTTGGGCGTGAAATATTTACAGAATTTTGTTTGTAACATAAAAAAGCCACCCCTAAAAAAAGGCCCACACCGCCCCCAATTGTTATTAAAATTCAGAAAAAAATACTTAAAAGCTCGGGGAAATCGCACAATTTATCACATTTAAATTTACCCCGTATTATGTAAAACTGCACAAAAACGGACCCAAAACAATAAAAACACTCGCCCCAACCCCCGGTCACAAACCCCCCACCCCACCACGTTTTGGGCTCACTTTTTGCACCGGTCCCCAACCCTGGGGTCGAAACACTGCCATCACCACACAAACACAAAAAACATACACACACAATTAAAACGAAGTGTTGCATTTTTTTGTATGCAATTTGATAAAAAACCTAAACTTATATTTTTAAAAATGCGCACAAAACTCAGGGACCCCCAACCCAAAACGACATAAAGTGCATACAGACACAAATTTTGTCTATTTTTTCCTTTTAGCTAATTTCAAAAAAAAAAATTACGATCCCAAAACCAACACAAAAAAAAATTTAACCATTCCCCCCTTTAACCTCCCCACACCCCCCGCCACAAATCTCACCACTTTCAAAACCATAAACAAAAAGCCGCCCCACATCACAAACCTAGCCACATCACAAATTAACATCCCACCGGGAACCAAACGTTCATCCCCCACCCCTATACAAGATTATTTTAAAACCATTTTCCCGGGGGCCGGGTCACACAGCCCCAAACTTCGCACATACAAAAAACAGTAGGGTTCTATTTAACCAACTTTTGAAACCCAAAATCTGGGACACATCATTTTTACCCTTAGTAATGCCAAACCCCTTTTTGCGATAGCAGGGTTACTAAAATTTCGACAAAAACCATTCCCTATGGGCCTATTAATTTTTTCAGAAAAAAAGTAGCCACAGAGAGCCCAAACCGGGCCCAGCCAAAACCCTTTTTCCCGACGGAGAGGGGTGGCGTGTAACCGGGACAACATTTTGGTCTCTATCCCTGCCAAATACTCGTACAAGTCACCGGGGGGTTTCAGCCCACACTCACCCGGGGTTTGGGCCACTCCATGGGTTTTTTTCCCAAGTTTGGGGTTTCTGGATCCCGTCTTGGGATCTTGGGTTTTTTTATTAAAAAAGACCCTAGATATTTTGGGGTTTTTAAAAGGCCCCCTCCTCCGTCCATCCCCCCCCACATCCCCTCCCTTATTGCCCCTTACCCCTTACCCCCACCTCGGGTTGCAAAAACCAAATCCCAAATTTCCTTTCCCCCAAAAAAGCCCCTCCCCTTCGCTCCATCCGTCCCAAAAGCCCATCCATTCCCCCTTTCCACTCCCTTATTTGTCATTCCTTTTGCCACCCAATCCCTATCCCTTCCCTTGGCCGATTAAAGCCCCCCTTTACCCCCCCCCACTGCCCTATCTCTCGCTGTCCCCCAGGGGCCTTTTCCCCCAGGGCCATAAATCTCTCCCTTTCAAAACCAGACCAAAAGGGTTGCCCCATTTCTTATCATAACTCCCCTCTTTTTTTTCTTTTTTTTTTGAAAAATTTAACATGTTTTCCCTCCAATACTCCCTTAAATTCTAGGTGAAATTTCATTTTATTAAAGATTTTAGGTTTTTTACATTTATTGTAAGCCTTGGGATTTTTTTCCCCCCTCTTTTTGATTTTCGGGGGTTGGGTTTGGGGAAAATTATGAAATTTTTGAGGGGCCCAACACTGCCACACGGCCTAAAGCACGTATCGGGCCCGTACCCACTAACGACCCGGGGGAGAAGGGCGTCCCCCCTTACAGCCCCTTACTTTCCCCCCTGGGGTACGCGTACCCCGGGGTAAAACCCCAAATTGTTTTAAAGGATGGGGGGAAAAGGTTTGGACGGGGGAGGGGGGTTGTTTGTATGCAGTTTTAAAAGACAACTGCCCCTTTTTTTTCTACAATATTTATAAAAGGGTTTTAAGGGTTACGGGGGAGTGTAATAAGAAATACTACACAGTAAAAATGAGGAAAACGAAATTTAGAAAAAAAAAGGGGAAACGGCGTTAGCGACCGCGCAGTTCTCGCCCAATTAAAAAAGAAGTTTTTTTGTTTTTTGTGCCCATTTTATTGTTTGTTACCATGGGAATTTTGCCTGTGTTGATATCTACTGAAATAGCTCAAAATTTGGGAACTGTAAATGGGCCCAAAATTTTAAAATTTAAAAACCTAAAACGACTATACTAGGTATTTTTTTAAAAGAATTTGCATGTTATTCTCCAATACTTTTTATTGGAAATCTTACAGCCCCAACCCCCTGGGGAAAAATTTTAAAGACAAAAACAAACCAATTTTTCTCCTTAACTAAGAAAGGGTACTTGAAAATCCCCCCTTGGAAAAAATTTTTCGGGGTTTGCCCCCAAAGGGCCTTTTGGAAATTTAAACTTGAATTGTGGGTATGTAAATTTTTCCCATAAAAAATTTAATGAAAAGAAACGCCAAAAAATCTGTCATTGATGGCTTCCTTCCCCCCCCCACACCCCAAATCGGAGCTAATTTCCAACTCTTTTAATGTAACCTAAAAATTCTATCCAAACAACCCATGTTTTTTAGGGGACCCATGCTTTCAACTAAAAAACAAAACCAAAAGCTTAAAACCTTTAACCCCAAACATACTTTGACCCTACAAAAAAACCCTCCTAACTTTATAAAAAAGATTAACTCCCCTTTTTGTTTGTCCCTGGGGGGCGGCTACTGGCGAGGTGGGGCGGGGGGAAAGGGGGAAAAGGGCTTGTACCAATAGGGACGGGGCGGTCGAGCGACGAGGGACCTACGAAGGGTACCTGGGGACGGAATTTTTTTGGGAAACAAAAGAGCCCCGACGACGGTCACGCGAAGACCCCCGGGGTTTACCCGTGCCCCCCTTTCGACCGGGTTTGACCAAAAAAACCGTCGTGGGTTTTGCTCTTGTTCCAAAAAATATCCCTTAAAATGGTATAAAATTAAAGAAATAATCTCAAAGTTTACATGGGGGGGAAAGGGGTTTTTTAAAAACGGGTCACCCAGGGCAAAAAAATTGAAATCATGACCCCCCTCGAGCAATATTAGCCTGGTGACACTTGATTTTTTTGTTTTGGGGACCTCAAAAGGGGGGTTATTTTGTAAAAAAGGGGTTCAATCGGGGAAATAAATTTTTTTTCTCAAAAATAAAAAAAAATTGTCAATAAAATGCCCAAAATAATGGGTTAAAAAATTTTAATTTTGTTTTCAAAAATGAGCAAAAATAACAACCCATATTGTAAAAATATTGCTTTATGCTATATTACAAATGAAATAACTAGGAATTTTATATAAAAAGGGCCAATCCCCAAAAATAGGGGATTTTTGGGAAAAATCCCAAAATGCCCCATAAAATGACCAAAAGAAAGGTAAAAAACTTATTTTGGTGTCAACTTTAAGCAGAAATAACAAGCCAGATTGTAAAAAATAGGGTTTTGTTTTTGGTAGATTTAATTACTTATTACAAACATAACATAAAAACTAGTAAAATTTTAAGTAACGGGGGAACGAAAAAGGGCGCATCATTGCATATAGCAAGTTTACATTTTACATAAAAATAAAAATAAAAGAATTAAGGTTTAAGTCCCTCAGAGCCCCTTTTCCCAATTTGGGCCACACTGTAGGGGGTTGGGGACCCCCCGTTATTAAAGGTACATCGTTTATCCCTTCAAGTTCGGGGCCTAAAAGGGGCTTTTGGGGAGGATCCCAAAATTTTTTCCCAACTTGCAGCAGACTATTTTCTGAACTCTTTTGGCGAGGATCGCCACACGGGAAAAGGGGGGTGTAGTCTCCCGAAAACACCCCTCGTACCACCCACTTCCAAGGGGCGACTCCGGGTTTCAGGGATTGAAAACATTCCCCTGGAACCACACCTGGGGCCTGGGGTTTTGCCGGGGTTTGATGGGGCATTAAAGACATTTTCGACTTGGGGGAAAGCTTTTTTTTTGGCCCTTTGGGGGGCCCCTTTTGAAACATACGGTACCGCACATCGTTGATGTTAGTTTCGCCCGAAGCTTTTGAGTAATGGGCAAAAGACTTTTTCCCACCCCCTTTTATGGTGGATTTGACAGCAGGCCAGGCCGGGGGGGCCCATCAAAAATGCTCCGTGTTGTGGAATCCCTTTCCATTTCGTTTTTCCCCGTGGTCCCCTTGGGTTTGACTAAAGTGTCACATCCTGAAACCGCATGGTTAACACCGGGATGTTACGCTCCCCAGGGGTTTGGTGTCAATGTATGTCATCCCAACCCACAAAAACGCCTTTTTCTCCCTTTGGGGGCCCATTTTCCCCAATCCGGGACTCTCCACTTAATTGCCCCGCAAAAGTGGTGGAAAGTCCAAACGTGGGTGCCCCCTGCACGGACTAGGGATCTTTTGTTTTCCCCATCCATATGGCCCCCTTTTTTTGGAAATCCCAATTTTATCCCGGTATCGGCCTCCCGTGAAAATGATTGCAGCTGTTAAAACATCAGACCCTGTGACGAAAGCATTTTGGGTTTTCCCTTTCCTAAAACCCACCTCAGGGGATCAACTCCCCAAAGTGGGTCGGCTTTTTTTCCCCCCCCAACTAAATTTGACCCCGCGAAAAACCCTTGGTAAGTTTTCCCCCTTTTTTTTTCTGGTAAGTCCCAAATTAACTGCTTCCATTGGGGCAGGGAGTGGAATTCTCTGCTCGATCTTGCGGGGGGAAAAAAAACGACTCGCCCCTCCCCTCCTTTCCCGGGCCCCCAAGACTTGTTTTATGTGATACGATTCGTCGAAAACCACATGACTTTTGAGCAGTGCTAAATTGAAATGATAAACACTGATGCTTTTGGAAGACCATCCCAAACTCCAAATGCTTGCCCCCTTTGGTTTTCCAATGGTTTGGTCCCAAATGCCGGGACCACCTATAAATAAAACATGTTTAAAGGAAGCCCCCCTTTTTTGGCGGGGACCTAAACAGTTACCCATCCCCCAAGATTTTTCCCGAGCGCAGCTTTATTCGTAGGGAAATAGGCGCCCTCCCGTGTCTCCAATGACGGAAAAAAAAACCGTTTTAAGGGTTTTCATGACTCAAAAGGGATTTTAAGGTCTATATCAGGGCCCCGGATTTCCTGTGCCACAAAAAATTTTAAAATGGCCTCGATGAAAATGGCCTCGATAAAAAATTACGATGCAGGGGATATCAAAATCAAGTTTCAAACAAAAAACAACAGATCTAGTTGATACTTCTACGTTTATAAAGGATTAAAAGGATTAGGAATCCTTTACAAGTTTTTTTGCCATTTTTTTTTAACTTTTCCCAATTCTAAAACAAAACCAATATTTTTACAAAAAGGCTTTTTATTCTGTTTTTTTTTGGGACCCCCAAAAAGTTTTTTGGGTAACTCAGTTTTTGGGGTAATTTTATTTTTTTAACATTTTTGTATTTTCAGGAAAATCAGATTTTTCGGGGTTCCCCCCCTTTTTCAAAAAAAACCCCCACTGTGGGCCCCCAATTTTCAAAATATCATTTTTCAAAAGGGCTTTAATACTTTTGCTCAGGGGGGGGTTCCCTTTTTGGGGTTTGGCAACCCTAGTTGGGTGATGGCTTTTTAACAAACCGTTCCCCCTTAATTGTGATTTCGGGGGCCCCTTTTAAACATAATACCCCCAGTCTAGTACCCTTCGTCGGTCGTTGGGCCTTTTCCGAACCGCCATCATGCCCCTTTTTCTTTTCAACCCCAAGGCCCCCTTAGTTTTTCAAATCAGTTTTTAAATTAATTTTTTTCCCACTAGAAAATTTAAACACTTTTTTCTTTTAAAATAACAAAAATAATAAAAAAAAAAATTAAGGGGTCATTTTTTTTTTTATTATTTTCATTAGTTTTATAATAACATTTTATCTAAATTAAATTTTTTAGTCTTTTTTTTACTTTTTTTCCTTTTAGTTCCTTTATGGGTTCCCACTTCTTCATAGGGGACGGGGGTTTGCTAACCAAAACCTGACCTGCCCCTACCCCCCTGGGGACTGTGGACAGGTAAAAACAGGTGTGATGTAGTTGATTGGCCCGCTTTTTTAAAGTAAAAATCCCTATAGGGGAAAATTTGTAGCGTGGGGAAGAAAGGGGTATTCACGTCGCGCGCCTGAGCCAGTGCCCAAGCAAATAGGGGGGAAAACCGCACCTATGACTTCCATTGACTTTGCAGCCCGCGCTTTTTTGGAGCGCGCATATAAAATTCCCTGTGTGAACAGGGTCTAAAAAGTCCCGGCCATTAAAACCCACCTTTGATTTAAGTTTTTTATAGAAAGATAGTTTCTTCCCACCCAAAATCGAAAAATTTTTGGGGGTATTTTGGTTCCAAAAAATTTTATAAAAATTATAGATCCTTAAAAACAAAAAAAGGGCAGAAACTTAAAAGTATTTTTAAAAAAAATCTTAAAAACTTTCTCATGTATTAAAATTTTTTGAATGCAAAGGGTTTTTTTTTTGGTAATTAAAAAAACTGCTTGAAAAAAGGGAAATTGGGAAAATTTTATGGGAAAAATTTTTATATAGCTTAAATAAAACATGCAGATTATGAAAGAAATGATGAAAAAACCCCTTTTTTTCCCAAACAAAACTAATAATGCCTAGGGGCGGGTTTGGGTCTAAATTTTTGGAATAAACCCCCAAAACCCTTATTTTGCTTTTTTAATATACGTTTAAAAAATTTTTAATTGGGGTGTCGGGAAGGTTTTCCATTTGTTTGGGGGAAAAAATTTATAGGAGAAGAAGCAAAAATTTTACCCGTTGTATAGGTTTAAATAGGAAGTCATTAATTTCAAAAACCGGGCCCGATATTTCAAGAAAAAACCCCTAGCCGGGAAAACCAGATAGTAAAAAAACCGGCCGGGTAGCAACCCGAAAACCCGGTACATCCCTACTTCTAAGGGGAGCACGCGGGGCTATGATGTTGGGAAAAAGGGGATATTTTTGTCCCGCCCGGGGGCACCGGTTTGGGGGGGGGAAAAGTTTACCGGGGCCTGAGCTCCAAACTCGCCCCCCCACAACCACAGGGCCCCTTTCCCCAACGCATGCAGAGAAGGGGGTTCATTCACAAAGCACGTATTCCCAAACAAAACCCTGGTCAGCTGGTTTTTGGGATTTTGGGGTGAAAGTAAGGCAAAGGGCGCCGTCAACCAATGGACACCCAAAAATTTTTGCCACAAAAGTTAAAAAATTGGGGGACAGCTAAGGGGGGGGAATTACCGTCACCCCAGATGTATGGCAAAAAAAACACTTGCAAATAGTAAAAAAAATACCACAACACCAAAAACAGCCCTAAGAAAAAAACCACACAGACCAAAGTATTGCACCCCGTACGTATTATTTTTCTTTTTATTTATTTTAAATTAAATTTTATTTGCATGAATTTTAAAACCTTTTAAAATATAAATTACCATTTGGGTTTAAAATGAAAAAAAAATGTTTTTGAGAATCAAATTTCATTAATATTAATATTAAATGCAATTATATATATTTTTGGGAAATTTTAAAAAAAATTTAAATTTCTAACCCCAAAAATTTGGGTTTTGGGAGGGAACCCTTTGGGGCCCCACTCGGGCATCTGCCATGCTAAATATTTGGGGGGGGGCTAAAACATCAAATTTTATATCCTTTAAATTCCCCGGTCACTGTCCACATGGAAACCCTTAAAAAAACCAAAATTTAATCTTAACAAAACTAAAATTTTTTCAATGGTTTTTGAAAGGCCCCTAGTAACCCAAATTTTAAAGGGATTAGCAGATGGGGGCCAAGGGGTTTTTTTGAAAAAAAATTTCTCAAACACAGTAATTTCACTAAAGGGGATATTTTAACATCATGGGGAGGAACCTTTTCCAGAATGAACCCGTTTGTGCAGGGGTAGTATAGTTTTTAAAGGTTTTTTCCCAAAAATGCCCGAAATTTAAAATGTTTCTTTTAAACCCTACATTTTACCCGAAAGGGCTAAATTTTCCCACACTGCTTCCAGTTAAAATAACAAGAGAAAAAAAAAAAAAGGGGAACCCACAGTATGGGCGATGAGGGTTTCACCGAGATAATGGGCAAAAAGAAAAAAACAAAGAGGAAAAAGGGGTAGGAAATAAAAGTGGCGAGGACTGGGGGCCCGGGAATTTTCTTGGGGACACTATTTTGGTTTTTTCCCCCTTTCCTAAAATTAATGGGTTTCACGGAAGTGGGTTAATCTTTTAATAATTGGGGGAAAAAACCCGGGGGCGGCCTGCCCCCCGGCCAGTTCCCGGGGGCCCCCTTTAAACCCCCCGGGTATTTAGGTTTAAAGCACCCCTTTTCCCAAAAAATTACTTTTGAGGAAGGAAGCCTTTTGGGGGGCCCCCTTGGCCTTCCCCGCCATTTTCTCTTAAAAAAAAGGTGGGGAAAGGGAAAGGGTTTAACCCAATTTTTTATCCTTTCCCCATGAAGGTAGGCCTTGAATTACGGTGGCTGTACACAAAATCCCCGCTTCCCAAAGGTTTTGGAAGTCCCCTTTTTCCAAAGGGTTTTTTTCGAGAAGGTTTTTAAATATTGTGGCCTTTAAACCCTGATAAGAAAGGGGTTCCACAAAAAAATCCGGGCTTTTTGCAATTTTTCCCCCGAAAGAGCCAAAAATCCCCAAAAAGGGGGGGGGGCTTTTCAAGCCCTTTTCCCGCGTTTTTAATAAAAATTTTCCCAAACCCAATTCCCCCCCACACTAAAAACCCTTTTTTGGCCCTTTTCCCCGACCCAAAAACCTCCCTGTTTTTTAATCGGCGGCCCAAAACCCTTTAAGCCCAAGGTTTTTTCCCCCCTGGGGGCCATTTTTGGGTTAAGGGCCCGAAAACCGAAAATTCTCACACCAAAAAAAAGGTGGGGGACTTTGGGGTTCCACGGGGTTTCGCTACCTTTTTCACAACCCGCTGTTCCTTTTAAACCCAAGGTTTTGGGGCCGGGAAAGGAAAGCCCCTTTTTCTTTGTTCCGGGAACCCGGTTTCCCCGAAAATTCCGCAATAGAAGGGTAAAAATTTTTTATTTACAAAAAATTTATAAAAAGGAATGAAGGGCTAACCCGGGGTTTTCCCTTTTCCGGGGGGAGAAGGGGGGGACCCCAATTTAAAATTACTTTTTAGGATCGGAAGGTTTTAAAAGGAAAAAAGACCATTTTTAAAAAAGGGGGTTTTGGATTTTACTCAACAAATTTAAGTAAATTAAACACAATTTTGATCCCCCATTAAAATTTTTTAATGGGTTCAACAAAAAAGCTTTAATTTCAGGGAAACGTCAAAATACCAGAAAAAACGGGAAACCGGGGTGATAACCAAATGTTTTTGGGCCCTGGGAAAAAGGGGAAAGAAATTTCCCCGGCAAAAATTTTTTTCAAAATTTTTTTTCGCCCGGGGGCCCCAGTTTTTTTTTTTTTTTTTTTTTTTTTTTTTTTACTTTGGCCTATGCGGCCCCCCCGTAGGAAAAAAAGGGCCCGGGCTCCAAATTTTCTTTGGGAGTTTCCCCCCTTGAGGGGGCTTGTATGGGGTTTTGTCCTCACCCGTTTTTGGGGCCCAGGCGTGCCAAATTGGAAAGCCTTGGGGTTTTGGGTTTCCGGCCCCCGGGGTTTCCCCCGAAATTCCGGGAAAAAGAAAGGTAATTTTTTTTTCCCAAAAGGTGGGGGTTTTTAAAAAATGAGGTTTTTTTTAAAAATTTTGGGTTTTTTTTCGGGGAAAAACCCAATTGGGAGAAAAAAAGAGTCCGGGGGCGCACCCCTCCCCAACCCCCCCCCCCCAAAAATTTTTACCCCTGTTTAAAACAGGGCCCCAGCGTTCCTTTCGTTTCTTTCCAGGATTTTTTACAAAATTTGCATACCCCAAAAAATTTTTATTTTTTTTTAAAAAAAAGCGGGGAAAAACGGGAAACCAAAAGGGCACAAAGGGGCTTGGGGTTTCCCAGTCCCTATAAAGAAAAAGTTAAAAGGGAATTTAAAAAAAAAAGAGGGGTGAACCAAAATTTTTTTCGGGAAAGGTTTTTTTTTATTTTTTTTTTTTTTTTTTAAGTCATAGGGTTGGGAAAATTAAAACCGAAGAGGGGGGTTTCCAGGGGGGTTTTTCCCCCCTTTTGGGGAGGAAAAAAAAAAAGGGGCCCCTTTATTAACCTCCCCCCTTTTTCCCCTTATTGGAAACGAATAGGGATAGTGATAGGGGGGGGTTTTTGGCCCCCAGGGCGGAAAGGGGGGGGGATGAATTGGGCAACCAAAAGCCCTGGGGGAGAAAATCCCCTAGAAAGGGAGGCAACATTCGGCCCTATTTTAAAAATTGGCGCAGTTCTCCGAGGAGGGTTTTTAAAAGAACAAAGTTTTTTTTTTTTTTAACAAAAAAAAAAGGACCCCCAAAATGGGAACCCCCCCCTAAAGGGGGGGTAAACCCCTTAAAAAAGAACATTAAAAGGGGGGGGAAAAAAAAGGGGGGCCAAACAGGGCACCTTCTTTTAAAACAGAAACAAAATAAAAATAGGGAAAAAATGGAAGAATTAGATTTACCATGAAAGGATTAAAATAAAGGGTTTGATTTAAAATTTTTTTATTAAAAGTAATTTTAAAAATAAGTAGAAATCGTAAAAGACCCCACGGTTAAATTAAATTAAAAAAGTAGCTTTAAAAAATTTAAAAAGGGCGGGCCTTGGGGGGTTTTGTTGGCCCTGGGCGAAAATGGGAGCCCCCCGCCCCTTCCCCCCGGGGGTTAAACCACCCCAAAAAAGGGGAAAATTAAAAACCTAAAATTTTTTTTAACCCAAGTAAGAAACCAAAAAAAAAAAACCGAAGGCATTTCTTGAAGCAACAAAATTTTAAACTACTATATATAAACCTAATATATACAAATACAAATTCAAAAAAATATGCAAATTTAAATTTAGTTTCAAAATTTTATTGAAATTTAAAAATTTTTTTTTTTTTTTTTTTTTTTTTTTTTTTTTTTTTTTTTTTTTTTTCTTTCCTTCCTTTTTTTTCCTTCTCTCTTCAACTTAAATTGAATTTCCAAATTTTTTTTTAAACATTTTTTATTTTTATATAATTATTTTTCTGTTTCAACGGGGGCGGCCCCCTGGGCCCAAAAACTCGCGACCCCGATTTTGGGTTTTGCGACCCGTACCTTTTTAAAAACCTGTGGACCTAGTGCAGAGGTCCCGGGAAACCCGAAAATTTGAAAAAGAAACCCGTTTCTTCAAAAATTTTCCCAAAAAAACAGTGTGATGGGCCGCATTTAAAATTAGAATGGACATTACAAAAAAAGTAATTTAATAAGTACAATTTAAACATCCCAATTTACCTAAAATTTTTCATCCCCAAAAGGCAAACCCCATCCCCCTTTTTTACCCCGGTCACATAAAATTATTTTTACCGCGGGGATCTAGGCCATTTTTATCTTTTTTTTTTCGGGTAAATTTTGGGCATTTTTAAGTAGGTGGCAGAACCCCCCACAGGTCCCCCTTGAAAAAACCCCCATGCGGCTCCCCGGGGCCGCCCGGTTGGCCGGGCCGTTTTACCTAGTTAATCCAAATTTCCCCCCTTTGGGGGGGCGCCGCCCCCCAGTAAGTGCTTTAAAACCGGGCAAAATTTAAAGCCCCCTTTTAGAATTTGCGGACCCTTTTTTTACTTTTTTCGGAAGAAAATCCGCAAAAGCATATCCGCAACCTTTCTTTTTTCACAAATTTGCACTCCGGGAATGGGGAACTTTCACGGGGTATTAAGATCCCTTTTCCCAAAATTTCCTAAAAACTTTATTTTGTAGGGGAACTTGCGGGGCAATTTGGGGCTAGGACCAATATTTTTTGTTATTTTTAAACCCCTGTAAGTTACTTTTTAAGTGTTTTTGTTTGAAAATCGGTTTTTACTAATAAAAACCAATGGGTTTTATCCCCATGGTCCCCTAAACTTAAAATTGAAAATAGGTTTTAAGAAATTTGTATTTGAAAGATATGCTATACTCCTGCATTTGGGCCGGGGAGCCTCCAAAGGAAATATTTGGGCCAAAAAAGTTTTGGGGGGAATATGTTTCCTTAAATTTATGCTGAAAAAACTATAGAGGGTTTGCACAAGGGGTGTTTTGATTTTTATTCTATAAAAAAAAATGTTAAACGCACGGCTAAAATTTGCCCTCCCCACATTTTAAAAAAATTAAAACATGGCCCCCCTGATGCCAGATCTACAGGGTTAATTTTGGGAAAAACACGTTTGGTTTTTAGTTTTAAGATTTTTAGATTTTTCCCCCTAAAATTGGCTAAATCTACAAAATTTTTTTAAAATATATACCCAAGTCAGAGATTTCCCACAGGGGATTTTGCCCCAGTTTTCCCGATTTTATAAATTTTGTCTGGGAACACTGAGGCCCATCTCAGGCCATTGCCAACGTACGAAGTAAAATTATATCGGTTGAGCAATACATAGGCGAGGCCCCGTTTTAAAATTTATTTAGGAAGGCAACCCTGGAGGCCCCCGGGGGATTTTAATGTTTTCCCCTTTCCCAGGCCGGGCCCAAAGGGCCCCCATGGCCCGGCCCCCCCCCCCCCTTTGGTTTTTTTTTCCAGGCATTGGGCCCCCCCACCGGCCCAGGCCCACATTTGGGGGTTTACAAACCCTTTTTTTCGTACCCTCCGGCAGGAAATATATTAAAATGGTTAAGTTGGTTCCCCTTAATGGAATTAAACTAAATTTCTACCCTGTATAAGCTATTTTGAGACCCAAACCCGGAATTTAATATGAAAGTTGATTTTATGGGGACGTTACCCAATCTTTGGGAAAGGTTTTTGACCCCCAATTGATTTTTTTGGGGAAAATAATTTTTCTTTTTGCATTATTTTAAATTTTTTAGCACCAGACACAATGGGGTTTAAATTTTTAAATGAATTTTAAAAAATCTTTTGAATTTTAAAAACCCATGTAGAAGGGAAAGAAAAAAAAAATCTATGAAAAATCCACAAAAACCAAGTTTTTAAAGAGTGAGATTTACAGGCTTTTAACCCGGGGTCATAAAACGGGGGTGCAGTGGCCTATTTCGGGGGAAGTTGCGGTTTGCGGAAATGTTTGCGGAATTGCCCACCTGTAATCATAACATGATATAAATATTATTATATTTGATGTTAGTATATTTCATATCCCTCAAGTTAGGCATTAATGACCAAGTACAACAACAGTGTATAACATCGAGTGTCGTGGTACAATTATATGCAATATTATGTCATTTTTTATTTGTCTTTCCGTGATATACATTGCTGCAGCAGACAAATTCACATCTCGATTTAAGCCAGGAAGGCCAAATGAAATACCTTGTCAAGAAACTCTAAACTATTCGAGAAGGGCTGCTGTGTGTTTTAGTGGTTGGGCTCGAAGGGCTGTCCGGGTTTGATTATGGGACCGCCTCGCTCAATCCATTCCAAGAAAGATCCTCGGTACAACCTGAATGAAAAGTGACCGACATGTGAACAAAATAAGCAATTTTGAAAAGCATAAAAATTTGTTCTTGTACGTACAGACACAGCCAGTACCAAACATTTGTAATATCATTTCAAATCTTGGTCTTTTCATTTCACAAAACAAACCGCTAACAAGACTTACTTGTGCTTCATGAAGCCTTTCTTCTTAAGGATGTCGTTGGCAATTCCTACCCGACGGCCAGACCTGCAAGTAATCACGAGGTTCTCGTCGCAAGGATCCAGCCGAAGAAACCCATACTTTTTCTTGAAGTCATCCTCTGACATCACGAGAGCCTGCTCAAGTTCCTGCACTGAGGTACAGAGTGAGAAATAAGTGTCATGGTAATTAAGTCCAAGGCAACTGTAACATGCATGACTAATAGCATTGTGGACGCCAGTGAAAATATATATACTCATTAAAAAGACATAGAACACTACCTAATAATATCAAGAGTATCCTCTAGACTGTTCCAAAAAGTGCATGATGATGACAATGATATTGATCAAAATAACAACACTAACCATGACAATACTGATAAATATAATATGAGTGCTAACAGTGTATCAAAAGTAGTAACGACAATAACAAAAACAATAATAATCATGATTATGAAAAGTTAGGTGCATATTAGTGCTGATAAGCTTGTTTGGTTCTTGAGGTGCACGGTTATCCAGTCTCAAAAAAAAGAAGTAAAAAAAATAAATTATAATTGACAGCGAGCTTCGCTCGCTGTCGCTTACCATAAGACCCGTGGAACCAAGTTTCCGCCAAAAAGTGTATAACTACTCCTAAATATTGTCGGATTGAGCTGAAATTTGACATGCAAGTAGTGCTGTCAAATTCAATGGTGGTCGTCGGAAGATTTTTTTTGCGTAAAACAAGCCCTTAATGAGTAATTAGCGTAAACTACTCCTAATTATTGTCGGATTGAGCTGAAATTCAACATCCAAGTAGTGCTGTCAAAATCAATGGGGTTCTGTATAACAAACGTTTTGCATAGAACAAGCCCTTAATGAGTAATTCACGCAATTAGTTAATTGGCTGGAACGTGGCTCGCTGTCACGTTCCAGCCGCAAGAACTGAGCCAAAAGCAAAGGGGCCAGAGGCTGGATGTCTATACTTGATATATATATATATATATATATATATATATATATATATATATAATATATATATATATATATATATAATATAGAATAATATAATATATATATAATATATATATATACTATATATATATATATATATATATATAAGTATATATATATATAATATATATATATATATAATATATATATATAATATATATATTAATATATATATATATATATATGATATATGTATATATATATATATATATATTATATACATTACATATAACATACATATACAGAGAGAGAGAGAGGAGATGAGAGGATTGAGAGAGAGAGAGAGAGAAGATGAGAGGAGAGAGAGAGAAAAAGAGAGAGGAGAAGAGAAGAAAGAGAGAGGATGAGAGATGAGTAGAGAGAGAGAGAGAGACTACCGTGGCGAGTAGACGTACCTGGACTAGCTCCGCTTCTTCCCCGTCCTATCACTCGCTACTAGTCCATTTGTCAAACAGGTGTTTTACACTTAAGCGTGTTTTGTGGTGTGTATGAAATGTTATGGTTGATTGTGGTAGTCTGGCATGTCCTGAGCCAGTAATCAGCCGGGTGCCACTTTGGCACCCTTGAGGAATTTTTTAATGGGCCAAAAACAAAATGGCCGCCAATCGCATAAATCGCATATACAGAATATGGCATACCTTCTTTGATATTGGTGCTAGAGACACACTCTTGGTGTCTATTCCCATGTTATCCGGGTCAAGGAAGCCATTGATGCCACCCAATCATCAGTAGTTTTCTCCACAGTATGATATTGCCAACATGACCAGATATTATATAGCTTTTTGTATGCATTGCATGTATTATGGTGATGGTTCGCTTATATGCATGTTTTTTTGCCTCCTACAGGTACATAACATCATGAGCCATTATGGATGACCAGTGCTTCTTTGACTGTGGAAATAATTCTTCTCGTCTCATTAACTGTGGCTCAGTGAGAATAGAAACGGTGAGAAAATGTAGTGTTAGACGCGGGGATGGGCTAGCTAACAAACTTGTACCCGGAGTTGAAACAATCAGATGTCACAAGAGTTGTGTCTCCACATATACTTCCGAACATCATATTCAGAGATACCTATTCAGACAGCAAGCCACATCAACAGAAGAAGTACCACTCAAGAAGTCTCGGCGATCTGGCGACACTTTAATTTTCAGGGAACATTGTCTGTTCTGTGGCGAGAGATGTTTACCAGCTGACCCTCGTAACCCCAGTAGATGGAGAACTGTAATCCAGTGTCGAACTGTGGACTCTTTCAAACAGAACATATTGCATAAATGTGACTTGCGCAATGAAAAATTTTTCTGTTTAACGTCAGGGAAAGGTCAAGGTCCCTTCAGATCCTGCTGCGGGGCCCCCGTACCATGAAGTTTGTTACAAGATTTTCAAAACCCAAGGAATTGAGACCTGCTGCGGGAATGGGGAAACCAAACCCAGAGGCATTTTTCTCAATGATTAATACCAATGAGCGGGTCATAACTCAAACACCCAGCACCTATAGCACTGGGGAAGGGTGACACTCGGGGGAGCCGATCTTCACCCCTTCATGAGAAGGCTGATGTATTATCTTTAATTTCAGCTGGTGAAGTTGCGCCACAGGCCCTCAAATTTCGTAATTTTGTGAGACCAAGTCTTCTCCTCCTGATTTTTATACCAAAAGAAGCTGTCATGTGATAGGGTGTGGTGAGTTGTCGGGGCGAACAGTTATAGATTAAAGGGACCGCCATTAAACACAAGGACTTGAGACTCTCTTCCGGTATCCATGCATTAGGGTTGTGATACTCATAAAACCCCATCGCATCATATGGCATGGGGAAGGTAGGGATTAAACACTGTCAGCGGGAATCTTTGAGGCTTTGGGACAGGAAGGTCCAGACCATATATGGAACGGAAAGGGCCCCAAACATATATAAAAAATTATATAATATATATATATAATATATATATATATTATATAATATATATATATTATATATATATAATATAATATATATATATATTTTAAATAATAAAAATAAAAATTACAAAATATAATACATACAAATCCCATACAAAATACATAATACATAATAATAATAATCATACATAATAATAATACAACCCAAAATATATATATATATAATAATTATAAATATTTAATAAATTATTATATTATATATATATATTTATATATATAATATATATATATATATAATATTATATATAATTATCATAATATAAAAATTAATATCTTTTCAAAATTAAATATATATATATATATAAATTAAAAAGTTTGTCGTCGGGGGCTGTACCGTTCGGTATAGACTCCTACAGAGGGCCAAAAAACCCACATGCCGCACATTTTGGAATCCTCATGACCCAGGGAGAACATGGGGCTATGTTTCGATGGGCTCCCCGACCTGGGGGGTTTGGCGAAAAAACAACCTAAAAATGGCTGGGGCTCAAACCGTGCGGCATGAAAGATACAGATTGACACTGTACCCAAAAATGTTGGCCGTGATCGATTTTGGGAAAGGAAGATTTTTTGGGGGGCGGTCCGACCAGGGGGGCTGGCAAGCAAAAAAAAAACCCTAAAAACAGCTGTAGGGGTTAAACGTGCGAGTAGGATTGATTTTGTAGCCCAAAATTTTTGCCGTGACGTTTGGGGGGGATGGAAAGTTTTTTCACTTCCTTCACAAATTTTCGGCTCAAACCGTCTTGAAATGTGACGTAATTTGAAAAGAAGTCACTTGCTAAGCTGAACATCCCAACTAAATCCCTTTCAAAATTTTCCCACCAAAAAAAGTTGACCAAATATTGAGGGAAAAACAATATTTATCAAATTGACGTAGTTTTTTTCGGCCACACATTGGCAATATATATATATATATATATATTATATATATATATATAAAATTAAATAAATTATATAATAAAATTTTATATATAAAAAATTTATATATATATTATATTATAAATATTTAGGTCCCCCAAAAAACCGACGTGTATCGGAACACCCCCCAGCACATGTTGCCCTTTTTCCCTGTGTGAAAAGGTTAAACAGGAAAACTTTCACTTCCTCTTCTTTTTATATGGTCGCGCATTTCGTTCAGTTTTTGCTGGGCGTCAGAGTGAGATAGTTGTCGCGTGTTCGTTGTGCGGTGGTGTCCTTTGTTTTGGTTTTTTTCTCATAAAATTATATTCAACAATCTTATGTGTGAATTTAGTCGGTTTTAAGTTTGCCTCCCGTATCCCTTGTATTTCCACATATAAAAAATGTAGCTAATGCCTATTTGTATTTATCGATGAAAAATTCAAAAAACTGTATTCGGTCTTTTTTGTGTTCCGGGCTAACGTGATGCGGTGAAAGACGATCTAGGGACGGGGTAGGGGCTAGGGGAAAAGTCCCCAACATCGTCTTTCCGGGGAATCGTTTCCGTCGAGAGGGGAGGTTCTCCCGGGTTTTTTTTTTCCACCACAAGATCCCAAAGGGGGTTCTTTTGCTGAGGCTTCTACCCTGAGAAGGGCTTTGGAAGTGTGGCGAGTCGAACATTCCGACGTCGGAGTGTGTGGGTGAAGAAAAGATCCTCAAATTGTAGAGGGTACGGCGACTTTGGGGAAATCCAAGTCACGGAAGACAAGACGGAAGAAATGAAAGGGTGCACTTCAGAGACGCCGAAGACATGTTCGACATCGCGCATTCCAAGGGAATGGAAACGAAGATCCCGAGGAAGAAAAGGCGTTCTTGGGGCCCGAGGGAGGACCCGGGAGAGCGCCGATGGTGCGGACGAGAAGTGAAGCGAGCGACTGGGAGAAGGACGAGAGACAAAGGGGTGGAGGGATGAAGAAAAGGGGCGCGGCTGCTTCGCATCCCCTTTGTCGTGAGGGCTTTGGGGTCTTCTACTACATCTCATCGTCCAAAGAAAAAAAAACCCAGGACGACGCTTCAAGCTCCGACACCAGAAAAGTCCAGCCGTCGACCTTAAGAGGAGAATAAGCTCACCAAGGGGCTGCCCTTTCTTTGGGGGCGCGAAACTTCCCCCTGCGCGACATCCTCCTACGCCGCGTGCAATGAGCCCCGGCCCCGACACGACATTCCCCTTTCCCGTTCGTCGATCCACCGGGGCCCGAGTCAAGACCCGAGAGATTGCCCTGTCATTCCCTTCAACTGAAAACCCTTTGGTCCTGCATTGGGGCGGCAAGTTGTTACCAGTCTAGCGGAGGAAAGGGCATTGGAGGAGAGGGGGCCCGTCTTTGGGTTCCCCGGAGGTACGGAGGGCCCTTGGGTGTTCTGTGCCCGCAGACGGGACAGGGCAAGCTGTTTCGGAAACCGCTTTAAATGGTGGGGAAAACGCTTGGAGGCAACATCATTGGAATGGCATTCGACACGACAGCGGCCAACACGGGATGGTTTTTAAGGAGGGTATCAGGGTTGAACGTGCATGGAGAAGCCCCGGGGGGTTGGGATGCCGCCCCCAACATCCGGAAGTTGTTCTGAAAGGGGTTTTTTCGAGGCTTGCATGTTCATATCTGGCCCTAACATGCCCTTTTCAAAAGGCCCAGAATCGTTGGGGCCCATCGTTTACCAGAGCCGACCACAGCCCCTGACACCGACCGCTCTGTCATCCGACGAAGAAGCTCACCCCCTTTTAGATGCTCGGGCCTTGAAAGTCTGCTTGACTGTGGGAATCATCCCCCTGAAGACTACAAAGAGACACCCCCACCCCCCCCCCGTGGCTATCGGAGGAGGGGTCCTACAATACATCCTTTCCCTGTCCCGGTGTTCCCCCATGGCCAGAGGATGGAAGGCCATTACGCCGTAGATCAGCTTTTCCATGACCAGCTAGAGATGAGCAGGCGGAGTTCGGGGATGTCGAGTTGGTTCTTTTGTGACCTGGTTACCGAAAACTGGAATGAGGCAATGATTCCCCTCCTACGCGCCAAAAACGACCCGGGGTTTTTCACTGACGTGAAAAGGATCTGCGACGATGGGGTTGCGTCGGTCGCGGAACGTGCCATCGGCGCCATCTCTGGTACCTTTCCCAGAACCCGATCGGGTGGCCTCTTCGATGACGCATCAGCCCCAGCAGAAGGCGGAAAATGGGGGAGGGGAGAAGCGTCCTTCACGACCAAAAATCCCCGGCGCCCCGAGTCGAAGACACCAAATCAATCTCAAAAAGGGCCCCTTTCCGCCTTTTGCTCAGTGGGTCGATCAGGTTTGAAAATTTTACTAGGAGGCCCGCAACCGACCTTCCTTGAGCTGAGTCCTGAAACATGGAACACGGATTCGTGTTTTTAAGTGCGCGAAGAACGGGTGGTGTCCTGAAGGTCAGAAAAGACCTCGCAGAAAGAGGAATAGCCCTCATTCAACGCTTCCTCGGGACCGGACGAGGGGCGAACGGCAAACCCCGTTCCTCTTGAAGCTTGCCGCCCCACACGAAAGCTGTCCCTAAAAAAACGGAGGGGGAATCAGAAGGGTTGGAGTAGGAATAAATAATAAAAAAAAATAACAGATATTCACATTCGTTCCCTGTCCCAGGGTTTTTTTGAAACGATAAGTGATCAGAATGCAGATAATGGGTCGAATCTTAGAGGGGCTTCAAAACGTTGTTTTTCGCAAAAATTAAATATTGCCCCAATTTTTAAAATTTTGGGGGGATCACTTTCATTTTACAAAGGGAAACCCGAGCGATGTGGGACTTGATATCATTATTTTTTTTACTAAAACAAGCTGGGGGCCCTAATAATTTTGGGGGCCTTCGGCCCCCCAAAACAGACTCTCCCAAAAGCCCTTTAACTTCCGAAACATGGATGTAGAAAGTTGTATTAATGCCAAACCCTTCACTCATAGCCCCCTTTTAACTTTTCCTGAAAGCAAAGCCCCCCTCCGGGGGGCTTTTTGGGTAGCTCCTGCGGGGGCTATTGGTGGGCCTTTTGGGCCCCCACCTTGTTTGGTGGGGGGGCCCCCAAACACAGACTTCCAATAACCATTTCCCACCACCTCGGGCCCCCCAAAAACAGACTCTCCAGTACCCTTTCTAACTTTTTTGAAATATTTTCCCCCCCCCCTTCCTCACCCCAATTACCCACACCCCCCACCTTTTTCCCTCACCCCATCAACCCACCCCCAACCCCTTTTTTTTTCCCCCCACCCAAAATTTTTTACCCCTTTTAAACCCCATCACCCACCACCCAACCCCAAAAAAACCCCCCCTTAATGGTTTTAAAAATTCTTGATGGGATTGCCACGGGGGGGGCCCTATCCGGAAAAAAGAAGAAAAAAAAAAATTTCCCTTATATTTTTATAATATTTTATATATATATTATATAAAAATTATAAAAATTTGGTTTTTTTTTTATTTTATTAGGGTTAATTATATTAAATTTTAAATTAAAAATTTATAAAATTATTTAAAATATAATATTTTTTTTTTTTTTTTTAATTATTTTAAATTTTAAAAATTTTAAATTAATTTATTATATTAATTTATAAATTAAAAATTAATTTATTAAAATTTTAATTTTAAAAATTTTTTAAAAATTAATATAAATAATTATTAAAATTTTATAATTTTTAATAATTTTATAATTTTAATTAAAAAATTTTTAAAAAATTANCTGATCTGTCTTTGACAGTCTGGGATGTTAAGAAATAAATTTAAAGGGAGCATAATATGATAATAATTAAATAGATATCAATTGATAAAGATGAAATACAAAAAAAAGCGACTAACAATAAAATAAATTTTTTATAAAAAATATAGCAAGGCGGTTAGCCCGCCATCTATCCAATCTTCGACTTTCCTTCATACTTTCCTTCACTTATCTTCTCCCTCTTTAATTCTTCTTTCACCCAACCTGTCTATCCCCCACTCCACTCCACTCCACTTAATCATGCTCACCTCAACTCCTGAGGAGAAAACATCTTCCATATGCTGCTGAAGAAGGGTTCTTAGACCCGAAATCGCGATACAGCAAACATGACAAGCTACGGCGAAGTCATAAAAGTGATTACAAAAGAGAATAAGACACTCTTAAGACAAAGAGAAAATATCTTTAAGAAGATAATAAACGCTGAACTAGCTATCACTTTTAACGAGATCTGTCTCAGAGAAAATCTCCTGCCCGTATATACTTTCTCTCCTCTCTCTCTCTCTCTCTCTCTCTCCTCTCTATATAATATATATATATATTATATATATAATTATATATATATATATATATATATATATATATATATATATATATATATATAGCGAGGGATGGGTGGTGTGAGGAACTACACCTCCTTCGTTACGGTAACGGTGATTACCACTTTCACTTTCACCAAGCGGCGTGCTTCGGGGCTTCAAGTACTGTTAACCGACTATCCACGTCAACACTTAAGCCCCGTGTCCCGGGGTATGGGGTTAGTCGACCCATTGTGAGGACGGAGCCTCGCCGCCCACGGTTAAGCAGACAGTCATAGCTCTCCAAGCTGACGACAACACCTCCCCACTACCTTGCTGCTGTTCTCAACCCCTGAAGGCCCTCGCTGGAGAATTGGGCTCTCCTCCTGACGACTCTCCACTGTCCCGCTCACCATTCAACGCTCCCCGCTGTCTATATATATATATATATATATACCCTAGAAGGCCATACTGAAGACGTGGGTAATGGGTATTCATCCAGTTGGCCCTTCACTGTTCCGCAGACCATTCAACGCTCCCCGCTATCTGAAGTGGTATTGTACGGTGCTGAAGATTGCTGTTGCAATTCACCTTTTCTACAGGCAGCGTTCCAGAGAGTCATTAGGGTGATATTACCCCTGTTCTGATATTATCATCATTGCAGTCGTTGTTTGGTTCTTCTTAACTGGCGGCTAGCCAGTTATTGATTTTTGTTGTGTGTGTAAATATATTCGGGGTAATCATACTCCTTGATTTTTCTTCCCCCACATTTTTTGAGTTTGGTAATATTAATTGATAACAACCTCGGCCCTGACAGGTGGTCTTTTCTTTAAGGTAGCATGCGAATAAAAGGTAGTTTGGTTCAGCAGTTTGGTATATTAGGTTAGGATAACACAGAGCGTGAATCGAGTATCAGGAGAGTTGAAGGGGGACTGATGAGAGCGTGGCGGTATGATTGAATGCACGGCACAGCGTGCCTGTAGTTTCCCACATCTCCCATAATAGAAAGTACATTTCTCACAAAAGGCTCGGTCACGCACTCGAGATGCCCCCATCTCAACAAGAAAGAAAAACGCAAACAAAACAAGTATAGATGGAAAAGTCCCAAAGTGGTTTATGAAAAAAAGTATAATTATACAATGTTGAACTGGCATATACTGTTGAATTGGAGAAAAAAAAATATATATATATGGACTTGCAATTATGAAAGTATATTGAAAAAAAAAATGTATGCATTACGAATACAGAATAAATATTAAAGAACATGACTACGAAGGTTGTAATGATGGTCAGAGGGTTGATGTGGAGTCCAAGGAGGCTGTAGTGGAGTCCGAAGAAACCGTAGTGGAGGTTGAGTTGGAGGCCATGCTGGAGACCGGGTTGGAGGCCGAGTTTGGAGGCCATGTGGAAGGCCGTGTTGAAAGCCGAGGTAAGGGCCGTGTTGAAGGCCGAGGTTGAAGGCCGTGTTGAAGGCCGAGGTGGAGGTCGTGTTGAAGTCCGAGGTCAAGGCCGTGTGTAAGGCCAGGTTGGAAACCGAAGTGGAATGTCATGTGAAAGGCAGAGTGGAAGGCCCAGTAGGAAAGCCAAGTGGATGGGGACCGAGGGGAAGGCCGAGTGGAAGGCCAAGTGGAAAGCCAAGTGGATTGCCATGTTGAAGGGCCAGTGGAAGGCCAAGTAGAAGGCTATGTGGTATGCCAGGTGGAAGGCTATATGGAAGGTCCAGTAGAAGGCCCAGTAGAAGGCCCAGTAGAAGGCCAAGTGGAAGGCAAAGTGGAAGGCCAAATGGAAGGCCATGTGGAAGGCCAAGTAAAAGGCCATGTGGAAAGCCATGTGGAAGGTCATGTAGAAGGCCCAGTGGACGGCCAAGTGGAAGGATAAGTCGAAGGCCAAGGGGAACACCATGTGGAAGGCCATGTGGAAGGGCAAGAGGAAGGCCTATTGGAAGGCCATGCGGAAGGCCAAGTGGAAGGCCCAGTGGAAGAAGGCCAAGTGGAATGCCGTCCTTGGACGTAGGGGGCCGGAGTAGACGTCCACGGAGCGCCACACGATGAAGGGGTTGGTAGCCACGGAGCACAGCATTACCATGGAGTAGGTGTGTCACAGGAGATGTGAGTATGCGGGTGTAAAGGTGTGTAGAACAGAAGGTGTCACGGCCAAGGTTGTTATCAATTAATATTACCAATCTTGAGAAAGGTGGGGAAGAAAAGTTAAGGAGTATGATTACCCAGAATACACAACATAAAAAACAATAACTGGCTAGCCGCCTATTAAGAGAAACCAAACAACAAACTGCAATGATAGATAATATCAGAGCAGGGTTAATGTTACCCTAAGAACTCTTTGGAACGCCACCTGGAGAGAGGCGAACTGCAACAGCAATCTTCATCACCGTAGGTAGATTCCACTCCAGACGGCGGGGAGCGTTGAATGGTGTGCGGGACAGTGAAGGGCCGACTAGAAGAGAGCCCACGTCTTCAGAATGGCCTTCTAGGGATGAGAACAACAACTTGGTAGTGGGGAGGTGTTATCAGCGTGGAGAGCTATTAGTCCAGTTGTCAAACAGGTGTTTTACACCTAAGCGTGTTTTGTGGTATGCATGAACTTTTATGGTTGATGGTGGTAGTCTGGCATGTCCTGAGCCAGAATCAGCCGGGTGCCACATTGGCACCCTTGAGGAATTTTTTTTATGGGCCAAAAACAAAATGGCCGCCAATCGCATAAATCGCATATACAGAATATGGCATAACTTCTTTGATATTGGGGCTAGATACACAATCTTGGTGTCTATTCCCATGTTTTCCGGGTCAAGGAAGCTATTGATGCCACCCAATCATCAGTATTTTTCTCCACAGTATGATATTGCTAGCATGACCAGATATTATATAGCTTTTTGTATGCATTGCATGTATTATGGTGATGGTACGCTTATATGCATATTTTTTGCCTCCTAAAGGACAGCTACCATCATGGAATGGCCCATCATGAGCCATTATGGATGACCAGTGCTTCTTTGACTGTGGAAATAATTCTTCTCGTCTTATTAACTGTGGCTCAGTAAGAATAGAAACGGTGAAAAAATGTAGTGTTAGACGTGGGGATGGGCTAGCTAACAAACTTGTACCCGGAGTTGAAACTATCAGATGTCACAAGAGTTGTGTCTCCACATATATTTCCGAACATCATATTTAGAGATACCTATTCAGACAGCAAGCCACATCAACAGAAGAAGCACCACTCAAGAAGTCTCGGCGATCTGGCGACACTTTCATTTTCAGGGAACATTGTCTGTTCTGTGGCGAGAGATGTTTACCAGCTGACCCTCGTAACCCCAGTAGATGGAGAACTGTAATCCAGTGTCGAACTGTGGATTCTTTCATACATAACATATTGCATAAATGTGACTTGCGCAATGATCAACTTGCTGATAACGTCAGGGTAAGAGTCAATGGTGCCCTATCAGATCTGCATGCTGCTGATGCCCAGTACCATGAGGATTGTTACAAGACGTTCACTAACCACGTGAATGTGAGAGCTGCTGCAGGACATGAGGCAACACAAACACCAGAGGACACTTCTCTCAATGATCTAATCCGTGACATATCAGCAGACAAATCCCATGTGTGGAATACTCTTGCAATTCATGATGCATATATCAGTCATGGAGGCGCTGCACTATCGCAACGTAAACTCATTGAACGTCTGGTGAACTATTTCGGTGGTGATCTCCTTGAACTCTCAGGAAATGGAGTTGCTAGCATACTTTTCTTTCAGAGTAAAGCACCGCACCTCCTCAAGCTTGTTGATGACAAAGATGATACTGATGTGACTACCATTGCTAAATTGATCAAAAAGGAGTGCTCAACAGTCCCCATTGATAAAGATCGGTACAAGATTAGACTGTCCTTGGAAGATGCCAGTGAAGCATGTATCGATTTACTTCTGACATTACTTGCAGAACTGTCACCTAAATTGGATCATATGAACCCAACACTATTGATAGGCAGCATTGTAACTAGCGTTCTGACCAACAAACCGACAGCATTACAGATCACCCTTGGAATGGTTCTCAGGGATAAGAGTCTCATAGAACTTTCTTCCGAATATGACATAACCAGCTCATATGATGAAATCTTACGATTCAAGAAGTCTGTTGCCCATGCAACCTACAAAGAAAGGAATTTCATGGGATTGATGTATTCTGAGGTTGGTCTAGTCCAGGCAGTAGCAGACAACTTCGATGCAAAGATATCATCACCTAATGGTCTCAAATCAACCCATTCTATGGCACTTTTGTTCACCCAAATCCAGGAGTTCCAGGCGATCTACAGACATCCAACAGCCAGACAATTAGGAGGCTTAGGAGGGAAGAGCTGAATGAAGAACTGATGCCACCGATTGAGAAACAACGCTACCAAGGACCGAAGAGACCACCCATGCCAGATAATTTCGCACGGCATCCGGTTCTGCCATAGAAACTGCTGGCTTCTAAAGTTATCACCGTCAATAGAGCACAGATAGCTGATGACATGTTCCTCACTCAGATAACACAGAACGAGAACACACCTGAATATAATGGCTTCAATACAGCAATGTCTCGGACACAGGGCCATGTGATCAAACCAGCAACCCGAGCCATCTACACACCACTGATTGATATGAAGCCATCAGACCCCGATACTATAATGACAGCTATAGTGGAGGCTCAAAGAATGACACAAGAAGCTAACCAGTCGGTAACTTTGTTCACTGTTGATCAGCAACTGTATCGGGTCACTGTTGATGTACTTCGGGCATATCCAGAACAGTTCCAGAATTTTGTACCTCGTCTGGGTGGAATGCACATGCTGATGAGTTTTATAAGTGGAGTTGGAACTCTTATGATGGCAAGTAGTGGCTTGGAGGAACTGATGAACACTGCCTTTGGTGGAGTCAACAAGATGTTATCTGGAAAGAAATTTCCTCATAATCTTCGGGCCCTCAAGATGGTAACAGAACTTCTGCGTGATGTCATCCAAGACAGCGATAACATGCTTCAGCTGATATTCAATCTGTATGAAAGGTTCTTAATCAAATCTGTTAACTTGCTCATGACATAAAGCTAGTTTTGAGATGATGAACTGCACCTAATGTCATTTTTATCCAATACATTTGACAGGGCTTCCAGAAGGCGAACATCGAAGGTGTGGGTGGACAACCTGATAAAACCAGTGCTCATCATGAGGCAGTTTGTCGGAGCAGAGCGGGAAGGAGACTGGCCGCTGCACTTAACTGCCGTCTCTGCTATGATGCCCTACTTCTTTGCCAGTGCCCACTTCAACTATGCCAGGTATATTTTGAAACAGAGCATGTTGCATTAAAGGGATCTTACATATGTACATGCACATATACAGGCACCATCTTCATATGCTAACTGGTTAAACTGCATCATTCACAGGTACGGCTTGTACTACCTGAGGTCTATGGAAGCCTTGCCGGCTGAGGTCTTACCAGAATTCATGAGAGGTAACCATGTGATGCGGCATAACCCTGGTATCTGGAATGGCATCTGGTCAGACATGTTCATTGAGTCCACCTTCATGCGTTACGGACACGAAGCTGGTGGGACTGACGCTGCAGCCATCTGCTGTCTCGAGATGGGCCCTTAGTCTTCATGTATGTAGTCAACTCCGTGTAGACCTGCTTGCACTGAAGGATGGTCAAACAAACAGATCTACAACCACTCACAAAGAAGAAACCAATTCCAGAATGAAGAGCGATGCTGCAGAAAGAGAGAAGTTGAGGACTACACTATTCAATTTCATTGATCCTTTGGACACAAGCAGCCATCCAGAGGGTATCGTGAACATTGCTACAGGTTTAGTGTCTCCCAGCAACGTGAATGTTGACAGAGCACTCCAAATTGGAAGTCAACAGATGAACAAATTTGAGGTTGGTTGGCCAACTAACTTCCATGCTACATTGAAGAAGCAGGTTACAACAATGGCAGATAGCAAGAAATCATTGAAAATTGATGGCGCACCATTCCGTGACACAGAACTCATATACATCAGAGTCATTGGTCTCCAACAGTCTCTTGATATGGACATCAAGGAAGTTCTCACATATGAACTGTCTGCAACACCTCCAGCACTATTTGATGAGAATGGAGATATGAGGTCCCAGAACAAGGCTATGTTGAAAACTAAGTTTTAAGTACAGGTTTCCATCGCCACATAGAGAATCCATATGCTATACTCATTGACAGGTGTGCCTTGTTGTGGGTTATTCATATGCCTTCAAAAGGTACCGTTGAAGATCTCATCAAAAACTTCATGAGGAGTCTTCATTTCTACCTGCAGCAGTGCCATGTACATCTCATCTTCGATAGATATCGACCAACAAGTACCAAAAGTACTAGTATAGTATAGCGTATAGTGAGAGCAAAAGGAATACTTTATGAATAACAGTGTAATAAAGTCTTTCAATTTGATGAGAAACATTTGACTGGAGAGATCAATTTAACTCTTGTTATTAATTCAAAACCCAATGGCGCATTCGCATCACTCTCCCACGGTGAAATGCTTCGAGAATGTTTTAAGGAAAGGAAGGGCGTTCATAATTTTAGCGATATCACGTCAAACTTCTGAGGTTCACTGCTTATAGACGGTCTGTATTCTGATCTCTCAAGTATCCTAGGAATTGAATGGGGTCGATCAATAGATTGACGTTGTTATTTGGATTCGGGGGAATGTGTTCTATGATAAAGCACTTTCCGCGAATTTAAATATCCGCAGAGATAACGAAATTCGAAACCATTGTGTTATCTGTTTTAAGCGTTGTTATTGCTTTACTGTGCTGGTGTTTTTAGATCGTGCAAAATTGTCAGAAGCAGAACATGTTTTTTTTCCTCTGGTTGTGGAATATCATGTATATACACATATTAACAGTATGAATGTGATCACCTGAAATCATGTACTCATGTATTATGTAATTTCCTGCAGTAATGTGATGATATAAGATGCATAAATGACTTCCTTGACCCTGAAAACATACACCCTGGGAATATACACCAAGATTGTATCTCTAGCAACAATAATATAGAAGTTAAGCAATATTCTGTATATGCGACTTATGCAATTGGCGGCCAATTTGCTTTTGGCCCATAAAAAGATTCCTCAAAGGTGCCAAAGTGGCACCCGGCTGATTCTGGCTCAAGACATGCCAGACTACCACAATCAACCATAAAAGTTCATACATACCACAAAACACGCTTCCCCTTCATATCCACTGGACTATATGGCTGTCTACCAAACCCTGGGCGGCGCAGCTCCGTCATCACAATGGCAAGACTACCCCCTTACGCCGAGACACAGGGCTGAGAGTGTTGGCGTGGCGTCGGGTAACAGTGCTTGAAGCCCCGAAGCACGCCACTTGAGTAAGGTGAAAGTGGTAATCACCGTTACCGTGACAAGGGAGGTGTAGTTCAGAGTCAGTTCCTTATACATGCCACCACTAAAGCATGTGCTGCACAGCCGACGACGAAGGAGAACTGCAGCGGACCCGGAAAAACATACAAAATATTTGTAAAAGGCTGTAGTGCTGGAATCTAACAGATAACTATGGCCAGCTGAGTAGGTAGGCTCCAATATAAGAGGATTGTGGTCAACTTCAAGGAAAAATTCCTTACCTCTCAGGTAGAAGTCAAACCTATGGACGTTGAAGACGATGGCTAGGCATCCCCTTCGGATTGTAGAGTAACGTCGCTCCCGATGTAGTTGTTTCCGGCTGGCGTAAGAGATGGGATGTGCCCCGTCATCTTGGTACTGGAAGAATACAGCTCCCAATCCATGATTTGAATCGTTGCTGCGCAGGATGAAAGTCTGGCTGGGGTCAGGAAGCCGCAGAATGGGTCCCGAGGCCAAAGGTTGCTTCAACTGGTCGAAGATCAGGTGCAGATCATCCATCAACTGTAGGAGTTCCCGTACCAGCTTCCTTAAGACGTCAGAGAGGGGGCCGGTGAGCTCTGAGGCCTGATAAAAGTGTTGCTGTAGTCTATTCAAAATATACATGATGGCAGAAATGTCAGTTGGCCAATCAGAAGAATATACACACAAATGAAACGAAGCATTATACAAACCCAAACCAACAAGCAAAATTACCATTAGTAAAGATACAACAAAACAAAACACGAACATAAAGGCACAAGCTGTGCCTAGACCAAAAAGCAGTAATAGTAGTCCTGGTAGTAGTAATCCTGGTAGTAGTAGTAATCCTAGTACCGGTCCTGGAAATAGTAGTAATCCTAGTAGTAGTCTTGGTAGTAGTAGTAGAAGGATGGGCACAGGTTGGATTTCACCTCGGATTTTATCTTTAGTGGTGAAGTCATGCTCGTCAATCTGAGTAGACCGACTCGACGTGAGATCAGGATTCATAAAATCATGTTCCCCATAACTAGCTGGGTCAACAGACGGTAAAGTAAGCTGAGGTGAATCTTCAGTACCCTCACTTGAACAGGAGAACTTACACTTTTCCCTGGGCTCCGATGTAGGCTCAGTTATGACAGGTAACAGCTGAAATCTATGGTGTTTATTTGAGAATAGCGCGACAGGTAACGACTGAAGGCTACGGTGTAAAGGCGCGACTCGTAATGGTTGAAGGTGTACTGGACGTACCCGTCTCTTAGTTGACAAGCGATGACACTTGTCGCAGAAACGACAGAAATCCCAGATGTCCGCGCACATTCCTGGCCAGTAAAAGTTTTGAAAGATCTTTATCAGGGTCTTAAGATGGGAGAAATGACCAGCCAAAGGATCTTCGTGAGCCAAACGTAGGATGACGGGACGGCACTTACTGGGGATAGCTGATGATAAAGTATTTATATTTTGTGTGCGATCAGAGGAGAGACATTTCCGGTACAGGAGGCCATGCTCAAGGTGAAACTTATAGGTGACACCATCCCGTGCCTTTTCTACTTCACAAGTAGACGTCGGGGCATGTAGACACTGCATTGAAGGATATGATTCTTGTAGTTGACGAAACTCATCAGGGGTCAAATACAAAGGATGGAGATCAAGCAGGACTAGAGAGTGGATCAGTTCAGCTCTATCAACACTAGGCTCCACAGCACACATTTCAATTGGAGGAAACTCATGGTGGTAGAGGTTGACATTCAACATGGGGAGCGTCATTGGGATTATATGAGATGGAGTCTTCGGGAGAAGCAGAGTCATCAAGGGGAAGAGGAGATAATGGATCTTGTGTCAGTGAAACAACCGTGGTGGCTTCGTTCTCATTACTAGGGAGAGAATGGTACTCACTGAGTTGAGAGTCAGGACTATTACGAACTAACACACCGGGGATATTTCCAATTAATGCACTAGCAACTTTAATTTAAGTGGGACCCGTACGGCATCAGTCCAGCCAGTGTAAAATGGGCACCGTAAGTAGCACCTAACAACGGGGAATTTATCGGTGCGTCCTAAATAGTCAGCAATTTTAACTTTGGGACAGAGTGATGGGTCAATGTCTTCAGCAGCACACCACCACCACCCTCATCCATGAAGAGAGCGGTTCTGGTGGATAATTTCCCCAATATATATATATATATATTATATATATATATATATATATATATATATATATATATATATATATATATATATATATATATATATTTTATATATATTATTACTATACATATTATATATATATGTGTGACTGAGAGTGCTGGGGAAGTGTGGGGCAGGTGTATCCAGCTTCTTTCCTGTGAATACAGGAGTGAGGCAAGGGTGCGTCCTTGCCCCATCACTTTTCAACGCTTGTATGGACTGGGTATTGGACAAGGTTGTAGATCAAAGTGATTGTGGAGCATCCGTCGGCAACACCAAGATCACTGATCTTGTTTTTGCCGATGATGCAGTAATCTTTGCTGAGTCGCTGGAGGTCCTGGTGATGGCTCTCGAGGCGCTGCACGAGGAGGCAAAGTCTTTGGGACTTGAGGTCTCCTGGCTCAAGACCAAGGTCCAGGTGTTTGAAGACTTCCTAGATGAAGCAGTACAGTCTGTTCATGCGTGTGGCGAGGACATTGAGATCTTGGAAAGTTTTACATACCTTGGTAGCGCAGTCCATAATGACGGCGGGTCACGTCAAGAAGTCTTACGGCGGATTGGCATAGCCCACGGTGTTATGGACTCGCTCAGCGGGAGTATTTGGCGTTGTCGGTACCTGTGCAGGAGGACAAAGATCCGGATCTTCAAGTCGCTTGTGATCCCTGTCTTACTCTATGGTTGTGAGACATGGACACTAAATAGTGACTTGAAGAAACGAATCAATGCCTTTGGTAATAAGTGTCTTCGCAGAATCATGGGGTATCGCTGGGATGATTACGTGTCAAATCAGTGATTGCACCGTGAGACTGAATCGAGGCCTATTACCTGCATAGTCCGTCAGCGCCAACTTCGGCTATATGGGCATGTGGCACGCTACCCTGAAACCGATCCTTTCCATCGGGTTGTATCTGTAAGAGACAATCCGGCGTGGAGGAGGCCAAGGGGGCGCCCACAAGGCTCGTGGCTGGGGCAAGTTGATGTTTCTTGTCGAGAGCTGCTTGGTATGGGAAAGGAGCCTGCATGGGAACTCGCGCGTGGTGACCCCCAGGAGTGGCGTCGTAGGGTGGGCGAGGCGACGCTCCCCCCGGCGTATGCCCCCAATGATTGAATGATTGATTGATACATAATTATATAATATATATATATATATATATATATATATATATATATATATATATATATATATATATATATATATATATACAATTAGGGCAGTCTTCAGAAACTATGACACCAGAGCACCCAGTCCCAGTATCCCTAATAATGGTGGAAGACCATGAACCATTAATGGTCCCCGAAACTGTATAGTGGGGAACTTCACGATCCTCCGGACAAAATCCAACCTTATAGAGGTCGGCGACAGTTGTTCCGTCCTTGAAGACTCGAGGATTATGGGGGCAGCGTGGTCGTATGTGTACAGCCTCCCCACAATTGTGACAAGTCACAGGTGAGAAAGTTTGATGCCCCGAAGGTGGGATCCTCAGCGGAGTAGGAAGTCTAAGGGGAGTTCTCCTTGCGTTGTTGTAAGAGACCTTTGGATAGGCGTTGTGGGCGGACGCCTAGTCGTCCGCTAGTTGTATTGCATCATTCAACAGGGCAGGCCTTCTTTCCTTATACTAAAAAGAGGCGAAGTTCAGGTGTCATGGAAGAAAGAAATTGGTCAAGGATGATGAATTGCCTCATATCTTCATAAGTTTCAGGCACACAGTAGGACTCAACCCAAGAATCAAACATCCGTGACAACTGGGTGACGAATTGACGGTACTACTACTTGACTATACTTGGCCCGACTTGAGTCTTGGCCGACGTGAAATCTACGCGATACACATATAGAGTCTTATTGAAACCAGTTATGAGTGCTTGCTTCAGTAGCTCGTAGTCCTTAATGGTGGAGGATGGAAGGGACGTGAATAGATCAGCAGCCTTTCCCGTAAGGAGGCAACCCAGACGAACGGCGAAGGTATCCCTATGTACATACCAGCATCTCAGCCACTCGCTCGAACCTTGTTAAATAGGTAGCTATGTCCTCATCATCTTTGTAGGATGGTAAACTCGGCCTGGAAACAGAATCAGATGGTAAATGGACTGAGGGCCTACCTAGAGCAGAGATTTCGGCCAGATTCATTTATCTCTCCCGGTCAGCTTGTCGTTCTTCTCTTTCAGCTTGTCTTTCTTCCCTCTCGGCCTTTTGCTGTTCCACGATCCAATGGGCAATATCATTTCCTTGAAGACCGAGAACCTCTCCTTGCTGCTTCAGTACTTCGAACGAAGACATTGTAGATCCGACACAGAACAGAACACAGAAATAACAACAAGTAAATAATTATATCACCAAAAACTCCAAAAAAAGAAAAGAAATATGTACAACAAAATAGACAACACCAACAGCGAATCAAATCAAAAAGCTTTCAAGCATTGTTCCGGGGCTTCAGGCAACAATGGCGCGCGGCGGCGACTGACAAACAATACGCCCACAATCTTAAGAAGTGTAATATAGCTTAATGATAACGTATCCTGGCAAGGTCGCCAATTTTGTCAGGGCTTAGGTTGTTATCAATTAATATTACCAATCTTGAGAAAGGTGGGGAAGAAAAGTCATGGAGTATGATTACCCATAATATATTTGCACAACAACAAAAATCAATAACTGGCTAGCCGCCAATTTACAAGAACCAAACAACAAACTGCAATGATAGATAATATCAGATCAGGAGTAATGTCACCCTAAGAACTCCCTGGAACGCCGCCTGGCGAGAGGCGAACTGCAAGTTCAGCACCGTAGATTCCACTTCAGACGGCGGGGAACATTGAATGGTGTGTGGGACAGTGAAGGGTTGACTGGAAGAGAGCCCACGTCTTCAGAATGGCCTTCTAGGGATGAGCACAGCAGCTTGGTAGTGAGGAAGTGTTGTCAGCGTGGAGAGCTATGGCTGTCTGCCTAACCCTGGGCGGCGAAGCTCCGTCATCATAATGGCTCGACTACCCCTTACCCCGGGACACGGGGACGGGAGTGTTGACGTGGCTTCGGGTAATAGTGCCTGAAGCCCCGAAGCACGCCGCTTGGTGTAAGTGAATGTGGTAATCACCGTTACCGTGATGGCGGAGGTGTATATAAGAGGCAGCTCCTTACAGGAGGTGTGTTATTGTTTACATTTATTCGCTGACATTATGGCGGCGTATGATATCGGACAAAATGGCGGATCGCCATGGCGGACAAGATTGCTGGTGATCTGCTGATTCTGGTAGTGAAGGAAAGAGGACAAAATGGCGACCAACACAGCGAACGCAGCACCCCATACATCAACAAAATCACTAGAAATATTTGTACGTGTTGCGTAGGACAAAGGCGCCTAAAACCTACGGAGTAACACAGCAAGGGTCCACAGGTGACTAAATCGGTAATATAAAGTTTGTATTTAAGGAAGCACATAGCGAAAATAATCAGGTATGACCACGAGGCGTTATGTACGTCTAAGACAAAATTCGTGTCATGAATTTTGGTTAAGACATCTGGTAAATGGCTAACATTTCGGTGCTGTCTGCCGTATGTCATACGAACGTAGCACTGTCATAAGTGCTTCGATCTCACCACAACTCATACGTCATAATAGTTCGTATCCTCACGAGTAATTGTTTTAGGATTCATTACCAGGAGTGTTAAAAGCAGAAGTGCTGAGGTAATTATATAGCAGTGATTGAACATGGGTTCGGTGAGGCAGTCTCAGGGGTTCTACTGAGGCCCTCCGAAACACATTGCAATTTTGCTATTATTATTAACTCCCTCAGCTGTTGAGGCTCGCTTCGCAAAAGCCCCCCCCCCCCTCCCTTTATAACAATCCTGGATTCACCACTGTATTCCACTTTCTCTTTAAGACCTATATTCGCCACTGCTTCTGAGTCCTTCCTTGCTTCATATTATTATCCAAATATACTCGTGAATATTGAGGCAATTTTTCTTAAACATTCTTGCATAGATTAAACTTGAATTTGGTCTTATTATTATCCAAATATACTATTGGATTTTTAAGCAATTTTTCTTCATTTTTTATATTTTTTTATATACTTGTATTATATTTTTACTCTTGCATGTGACTAGCTTTATCCATACTCCTGCGGTGATGTATGTGGCCTTCAATGGCTCAGGTGTAAAGATGAAATGCCTGGCGATTATTGCTGGGCCGAATATACTTCGCATTCCACATCGATTAATATGAAACCTCAACGTAGTAAATCTATTGAACCTTTGAAATACCCTTGGTTTGTTTTAGACATTGTCTCATCGGCGGCAGATATGAAGCTTTGAACCCTTATCTGAACAGTAGCTTAAGGTATTCAGGCTTGCCAACCACGAGCATGTAACTGCGTTAGGGTTTTCATAATGTTTCACGAGTTACATTTCATAATCGGACAAAACCGTGACACGACTTTTGTCTTAGACTGTACAGAGTTGCCCGCGAGTTTGGAGTTGAATATGGAGGGGGATTTGAGTAAAGGGGAGGGGAGTGGAGCCAGGGAGTAGATTTTGAGGCGTTGAAAAGCATCCGCTGAGGGATGACGGGGCGGGGTTTAAAGTGGTGAGGGCTGTTGTCGGCGTTTGGGAAATTTGACCTTTGCGTAGCGGCGCGGCTGAGTGGGTTTGGGGATGTGGGGCGTGGCGGCGGTTTGGAGTGCTTGTGTAGCGGCGGGGTATGTGTGTGTGGGATTTTAAACCCCAATGATATTTTTTCCATTTCACGAGTCACTTGGATGTGGCCGCCTGAAGCATTTGACCGTAGCGTTTTGCCACTTCACCTTCGCCACCCTAAAAAACAAACCCCATTCTCACCGCTCCCCCCCGCCCCCCCCTCTTTCTTCCTTATCCTCTTCTCTCTCTCTCCCCCCCTCTGTCTCTCCCCGGCCTTTCACTCTCTCAAAAATTTTTTTTCATTGAAATTTCTTTGTTTTGACTTATTTTCCTGACCAACCATGGGGTAACAGCAAGGTGCGTTTTTTATTGAGGTTTCCCCCGATGGGCCTAATCCTCTCTGTGATTTTTAAATTAACAGAAAAGCATCAGAACCTCTGTGATGTTGAAAACAAAGAATGAACAAGATTTTCAACCCTTTTTTTTGCCCGCATCATTTTCCCCAAAGGGTTTTTTCCTCTTCGCCCCGAAGGTCTATTTCCCTTCTTTTTTAAAGAAATAGGATTATTTTGTAGATAATTTCCCTGACTTAGCTGGGGAGTGAGCGATTTTGTGGGGAAAGCTTCCAGATGGATGACTCGAATGAGTAATCACCGCAGTCCCAGGGCGGGGCCTGGGGCAGACATTCAGAGAGAGTTAAAGGGCACGGTGTTTTTAACTAATTCCTCATTTGTACAACCCGGAAGTCGCGGGGTTCTGGTACGAGATATGGGGGTGGCGCTACGGTTCATTTGGGGTTTCGATAGCTGTTGGCGAGCGAGTACAATTTACGTCACAGCCTCGCCAGCAAATCACATAGTATTTTCAAAAATTTTCGCCAATCAAAAGGCTTCCACGCCTCAGCTGTGTTTATAAAAAATTCATCACCACCCCAAAAAATGCTCCCCCCTTTTCCCTCCCCCTCCTCTTCCACCCCCTAGCTTCTCCCCTCCTCTTCCCCCTCCTAACCTTTTTTTATAGCAGGGCAGCATTTGTAGCATAGCAGAGCAGCACAATAAAATATAAGGGTGTTTTTGTGTCCAAGCATCGTTTTATATAGTACGAAGACCACCCCAATAACACTTGCTGAAATGTGTTTTACATGGCTTATATTTTATTACGCTGCCCCACCATCCACACCGTTGCCACCACTACAACCACCACCAATGCTATTAGAAAAGGTACTTTCTTTTCCTCCTCCTCCACCTCCTAGCTTTCCCTCCCCTTTTCCCCCTCCCCCTCTTCCCCCCCCAAAAACCTTCCCCAAGCACCCCGGCAGCAGTTTGCAGTAGAGCAGAGCAATAGCAGCAGCAAAGAAGCAGCAGTAATAAAATATAACCCGGGTTTTTTTTGCGTCCAGCATTGTCTTGGAAAGGAACCACCCCCAATAACACCTGAAATTTTTTGGTTACACGGCATATAATTTATTACTGCTGACCATACCACTATCACCGCTGCCACTACCACAATACCCCCAAACACACAAAAAAAAGGCTAGGGGGGAGAAGGAAAAGGGGAAAAGGAAAATAAAATTTATATTATATGTACCTTTTTGCGCGGAGCTATGCGGGGGTGGGTTGGTGTGGTGAGTCATGGCGATGCCCTGTTCCCCCATCACCCCCATAAAAAAATCATCCGACGGAGCTTTGTAATATGGCCTAATTCTTTGTATACTGCCCTGTTCAGTTCTTGAGTCAAAAAAACCATAATACTCAATTTATGAGTATTTTTATGTATATTGCGTGCTTACAACTGCCTGGAGGCATTGTCTGTTTTGACGCTCAACGTCTTTAATACGTCTCAATGTGCCCGCAGAATGCTAAAAGTTCCCCAAAAAACAGCTGTGGAAGTCGTGGGTCGTGAGACCGGAAGTAAGGGGCCTTTGAATGTGCCCTGGACTTTGACAGTGCTCACCCACTTGACAAGTCGCAAAGAGCCTTGCCGAAAACTTACAGGGATGTGTACAAATCATTTTTTGTCACAGAAAACCAATCGGAGAATTATAAGCCCCTATCATATATCAAATTCACAATTTTTTTAAAAAAACTCATTTAAAGGGGTTATTATTAAAACCATATAAGGTTGGGGTGCTGATGTGGCATATCCTCTAACCCCGCCAGCCAACCAAAGTGATTTATATTTTTTAAAACACTATAGTGAAGCGTTCATGGGTGAGCCACCTCAGAAAGGGAGCCCTTGGTGGGGAGCCGCGGGGGCAGCGGCCATGTTTAAGCGTGGATGCCAGGTGGGAGCGGCTCTTTGTGTGAACCGGGGTGGAAGCGGGGTTTGATGAAGTTGGCCCCAAAAAAGACGTCGGGCCAGGCATGTATACGGTAGGGTACGGTAATATTTTCGTAATTCGTACCTCGATAATACAGTCCCGAAATTCCGTAACGTCCCGAATATTTGTATCGTACGTACGTACGATTGTTTTCGTCCCGAATTGCAAACTATTTTTCTACCCAAAAGATTTGACTTTCAAAAACAAAATCAAAATTGACAAAATTCCCAAAAAATTTTCCTTTGTTTAATATACAAACTTTTGGGGTAGTAATACAAAAAAGAAATTTTTCACCCATTTATCTCTATATATACATACATTTCATAATTACATCCTAACCCAAGATTACAAATCTTTAATTATATATTATATATATATAATTATATATATTATATATATATTTATATAATAACACGACAGGAAAATTTTAAAAAACTGGTGAAAGAATGATCATGTCTTATCACCGGAAAAAGTCCCTAGCTGGACGTAGTATTTTTTGCTAAATTTCCGAAAATATGGAAAAAAATTTACCTGTTTTGACTTTTATAGCAGGGCTTAACTTGGACACACAATAGAGCAAAAAGGGGAAGAATGGGATAGGAGAACGTCGTCTGGCGAAAAAATTTTCTCGAGTTTTTTTAATTAATAAAAGACGTTGTTGTTCTAATTTTACTAATTATGCTATAAAAGCAGACCGGAAACGTTTGCGTGATTCATTATGCCCAAATTTTTGGTTTTAGGATTCTCACCTTGTTGAGAACGTAAAAATGTTGGAACCTCCCCGGGGGGACGAATTACCATAAACCTTCCCCATCATCCAAATTCCCCCACAAAACATTGCAAAAATTTTTAAGTATGCTGACATTACTGTTGCGGACAGAACAATTTTAATGTGTGGTAGAGGTGCGATAGGTTTTGGGAAATGGCTAGCATTGCTTTGAGGGAAATTTTAAGAGAAAGGGGCTCCAGGGTTAAGTGAAAAATGTTCTCTATGTTTATACTTACTGCCCTTAAACACATTTTTTAGATTTAATGAGTGCGATCCTTATTTTGCCTACGGCCCGATTTTAAATTTCGGGTTTCCCTTTGAAAAAAAATAAGTCCAGTGGGTTAGGTTAGGTCAGGTCAGGTCAGGTTGGGTTTAGGTTAGGTTAGTGCCAGCCCGAGGGCCGAGGGGGGGGGCTAGGAAAGGTCTGTGAGTTTTGTCATCTTTAGAATAAAGGCCAACCCCCTTCTTCTCTTCTTCTTATAGACAACATTTGGGGGACATGGGGGAAACCCTTTTTGGAGGGGGAGCAACATAAAAGGGAAATATGGCCCCGAAAAGTCTATGAACTGGGGAATTTTTCCCCTAGTTTGTGGTTTTTTTTGGGGGGGCCCATTTTCCCTTATTGTGTCCCCCCCACCCAAAAACCCCGGGTTTTCCCCATGTCCCCAACTTTTTGGCTATAAGAAAAAAAAGATAGGGGGGGGACCCCTTTGTTCTAAGTTTACCAATAAAATATTATTATATATATATATATATTTTAAATATATAAAATTAAAAAGGTGTATTTTGTATTTTTTTGGTTTAAATAAGTATATTTTGAAAAAAGGTTTAATGGAAATTTTTTTGGTTACCTGATTTTTATGTGACATAAAATTAATGGGTAAATGAGTCAGAAAAAACCCTCCTTTTGACGAAAAAAATTGGGGGGAAGGAGCGAGGTTAAAATTTTTCCGGTGACCCGAACTTTTCGCATGAAACAAATTGGGCTTTTAATGAGATGAAATTTTCCTTTTCCGACTTTTTCCCGTGTATCGTGAACTTTGTCCTTACATCTGCAAAATTTCGTTATTGATACATGCAGCCACACAAATGTACACAAAAAAGGGCAATTAAAACAATCAGAACCGAAAAACAATATTAACTTATTGGGAAAAAACCCCGCAATGGGATGGAGAAAAGGTTGAACCCGATATTTGTTATCTAAAGGTCCGTAAAGCGAGGTTGTGTATCCCTAAACTTTAAAAAAAGTACACAGGAGCTCAGTGTAATACTAATACTTTCGGTTTGGTGACATTAAGTAGGTTGGGTTGGGGGTGGGAGTGTTTCTGAATATAGGAAATAAAAAAATTAGAAACTGTTATGAGAAATTGTATTTTTTGAATATGAATTTTAAATCGTATTTATGGCTACTTTGGTTTGCAATTATCTGAAAAATCAGTATTACCGGCCCTTTGTGCTTAAAAATCGGGGGTTTTAAATATATTTTTTTTAGTGATAGTTGGATATTTGTTTTTGTTATTAATTTTTACGTCCTTAAAAAACTCTATTAGGTACACTCAACAACTATTTTTTATATTTTTTGCTTTTCCTTGTATATTACCCTGTTTATCTATAAAGGTGGAAATATCGGTAATATTTGGATGAAACATGAAATGACTATTGTCATGTAAAAAAAACACCATAATGCTGTCTGTCTCTATTTCTTTTCATGGCAAGGGGTTTTAAATCTGCAATAGAACACAGTCTTTTTTTAGGTATGTAGGGGCCGGTTGCATAAGGTTATCCGCCCAAAGATAAAGGGGAAAAGACCTGAGGAAGGAGGGGGGGGAGTAAAAAAATAAATAAAAAATAAAAATCTTTTTTCCCATAAAAACAGGGTTTTTATACTACAAACCTCATCACAGATGTTCTAGCAATATATACTAAAATTGAACTTCTGAAAGTCACGCAAATAAAAAAAAAATACTAAAAAAAAAGTCAATCGAAAACATTAAAAGGAAAAAAAATAAAACTTAAAATTAAGAACTAAAAGTCACTTCAAATATCTTTAAAATACTACAAATAAAATCAATGTTTTTGAATGGGAAAAAATTTATGTTCATTGGGGCCCCAATTAAAAGAAATTTTTATAAGTAAAGATTTAAAAAGTTAGACTTCCAAAATTAATGATCATAAAGGAAAATTGTTCCATGTTAAGGCCTTTGTACAGTGGGTCTGGCACCGTCTGTTTGACTCTTGGAAAAAAAAGGTCTTTTAGCTCCCTGTTGTAGGCGGGTTTTTTTCCCTAAAAAGGGAAAACTAAACCATCCGGACACAACCCATTGACAGCCTTAAAGCACGAGACTTTTTTAAAATATATTTTTTTAATTTTTAAAACCATTTTTAACTTTTTTGATGGAGTACGGATCCTTCTTTCTAGCTCCTCCAATAGCTAGTTTAGCTCAATATTTTGCTTTTTTAAAACGCAAAAAAAAGTAGAGTTGAAAAAAAGTACTTGTCGGGTCCCATATACCCACCCATACAGAAATTCATTAAACTGAGAGAGAGAGAGAGAGGAGAGAGGGGGAGAGAGAGAGAAGAGGAGAGAGAAGGAGAGAGAGAGAGGGGAGAGAGAGGAGGGGAGAGAGAGAAAGAGAGAGAGAGAGAGAGAGAGGAGAGAGAGAGAGAAGGAGAGAGAAAATTTAATCCCAAAAATTAGCAAGAATAAAAAAACCGCCCCCCTATTTTCCCAAAGCAAAATTAAACCAACCAAAAATCACCCCAAACCCCCCCAAAGGGGAAAAATCCCGGGCATGGGGCCAGATGATGGCCAGTTAATGAAATCCCCATTATACCTGCCCCTTGCCATCAGGTGCAGCATTTAAAAAAAAAAAACACTAAGTGGAATGACCCAGCCAGTCCCAATTGATGTTTAGGTGCCCGCCTTTTTACCTTCCCCTATTAAAGTCCTTGTTTTGGGGAGAAAAAAAAACATTAATGGAAGGAATTGTTTGGATCCATTCACATATCGTCAGTCAGTTATGAAAATTTTAAGGCTTTATTCGAGGGTCACTTTCGCATTGTGTGGCGTTTTTTTTACAATTATCGTGTGAGCGCCAAGCGGGCGAGCCTCGAACAGCACTGTCACCCTTTTTGGCGAGGCCGAAAGCGAGAGAGAAGCCGCAAGAAGCCGTAAAAGCCGGCTTCTTACGGCTTCTCACAAAAATTTCCCTTTTAAGTATTTAAAATTAGGTTAAAAAAAAGATAATATAAATATAGTGATTGATAAAATTAATAATTTCCATGGTATTAACAAATACCACAATTAACAGAAGGATAATGAAAAGAAAGGGGTTTGGGGGGGGAAAGTTATGGAACCTCCACGTGTCCCCCAAAGCTACGTGTCAACCCCTCCACCAGGTGGAGGTTTAGTACGTCCGATTTCAAAATTTTAAAGGGGTAGTCACGTTTGACCAAAATGTGTGTTTAATAATTTTAAACCCCTCAATCGGTTGTTGAAAAAGGACGTTTACATCACCACACAAAAGAATATCTCGCCCGGGGGTTAAAAATTCCATTGGTACCCTGGAAGTACCAGCCTCCGCCATTAACCAAACCACGTGGGACCAACAAATGCCCCTTTGGGAATACACGTGGAAAAAAAATCTAGGGGGTTTTTTGGGTATCTGGAGGGGAAATTCATTCCCATTGATTTTTTAAATTTTCCCCATTGGTGCCCTCGGTATAGGATATTACGGGTATGTACAAGGTGGCCCTTGTTGGACATAGCTTATGCCCTCAGCGATGTCGTTTGAAGGCACGAAGGTGAGGCCTTTTTGGGGGTCCCGGTGGCCGGGGGAATCAATTAATACAGAGGGTGCTAAAACAAAAACCCAGTGGGGCCCATGATCCACAGGTCTCTTTTCGGGGGTAATGAAAAGATAACATTTTTAGCCCCCAATCATTATAAATAACACAAGGGGATTGTTAAGAGAAAGATGGAAAAGTGGCAGTCGGAGGATTGTGATGATAGACCTAGAAAGACCAATTGCTTCCTAGACCCCACCAGAGAGCCCCAAATGAGCTACGATAGGGTCAAGGAGGCAAAATTTAGGGATTGAAAAGGAATTTAAAGGGGTATTAAAAAGGGATTCATTTTAACGCGCACCTTTTGAAAAAAGATCTTTCCGAGAGGGGTGCACTGGACACGGAGAGGTGTCTTTGGGCAAAATAAATAATAAGTTTCTAAATCATAAAAAAATGGGGTGGGGGGCATCCAAGCACTAGGGGGTCGGTCCCATTAAAACCTCTAACAACCAGTTCCCCCCGCCCCCCTTCCCGGGAACAACCTCGACTTGGGCCCCCCCCCCCTCGACCCCCTGCCGCGTCAAAACAACCCCAGCACACAGCCCCATTATACCATCCGCCAACAGTGATTACAAAGTTTGTTTATAAATAAAATGGTGGTGGTCAAGGCCTGGGCGGGGGTAGGCTTTTGGGGGAAACCCAGCCCCCCGGCACATCCCCACTTAGAATATTAAACACCTAATAGGGAACACTAAATTTTAATTTACATATAATTTTTTTTTTTTACTTTTATCTAATTACAACAAATCATGGCAGAAGGGGGGTAAACTCGATTAGCGGGTAATAAGGAGGTTCCGAATATATGCACGTGTGAGGAAAAACCCAAAACTATTCCTATTTTACTTTTAGTTTTTAAAACGGGTGTGCTAATGTAAAAAGTTTAAAGGCATAATTATGAAGAGGGTTTCCTCTATATGAAGTTTGTAAAAGAAGCTGGAAAAAATAATTAATTCAACATTTTGAGACCCAAAATGAGCAAAAATGTAAAAAATACCTGATACGGTTTTTTCGAATAGATAAAATTTGGGCGGATCAGAAACCCCCGTAAAGCCTCTTTCCCCCCAAAATTTAAAATTTCCAGACTTTTCAGTGCCCCCCTTTGAAAGGGGAAAAATTGTTTCCTTTGGGGGCAAAATTCAATTTATTTATGATAGGGAATGAATTAAAAAAGAGGTGAATACATTAAATTATTTGTTGGGGAGTTGAGAGGTCCTGATATCTGCGGTAAAGGAAATTTAAAAATTGAAATTGGGAATTTTAATGTTTCCCTTTTTAATTTTTTTTTTTTCTTTTTTTTTCCTTTTTTTTTTTTTTTTTTTTTTTTTTTTTTTTTTGGGACCCTAAGAAATTGAAGGTATAAACCCTTATGGGGCAAATGAGGTTCAGTTCAGATATTTTAAAAAAACCAAACAGGGGCAAACCTTTAATCAAGGTCAATATTAATTATTTAAAGAACAAACAGATAGTGAGGATTATTTCAGGAGTGCAAAACATCTCAGGGTATTGAGCAGGAACCCCCCCCACGGGAAAATTTAAAAACTGACTAAGGGTAATCAGCCCAAAAACAGCCACCCTTTTGGTTTTTAGACCCTCATTAATGGGAGTTTTCCCGACCTGCTAAAATTACGATGGTAAGAAAGCCCGTAATAAAATTTCAAAGTACTCGACAAAAACCCAAAACCCCTAAGACCTCTCAAAAAACAGGGGGATTCCCAAATTAGGGTTATTAAAAAGTGAAGTCAGAATTGGCGCATTTGTGGGGAAAAGCATCCCCCTCCATTGAATATAACCCGATTGTTTTCCCCTAAGCTTAAAAGGTTAAGAACCCAATTGCCTAACCGCCTAGGGGTAAAAATGCTGTAAAAGCCCGTCCTTTAATCGGGGATTGTAAGAAATTAGAAATTCATTAATCCATAGCTCCTTGTCCCCAACGGTGAATTTTTAAAACAGATCCTCGGTGTTAAAAATTTGCAGAACTGTAACCCCAAATGAGTAGTTCATCCGATGTCCCTACGGGAAAAATTTAAGGGGGAGCCACAATGGCAATTCGGGAATTATTTTAAAAGGGAATGTTTGACAGTGGTGCACAAAAATAATTTTAGTGGGGAGAAGTTCAATATTACAAACCTATAATTACAAAGTGGCTTTGCCATATCAGGATTTTTTGCCAACAAAAAGAAGCCCAAAAAAATTTTTATAAGATCGACCACTAGTCCAATTTTGAAATTTTAAAAGTAGGTAGCTGCTGTAGTTAATAATATTGGTATAAATTTAACGTAAAAGGACTAAATCTACTGCTGAAATGTTTGAAAGAGAAAGGGTTGTTAAATAGTTAGAAATACCTTTTAAGAGTTGGGTCCATTCCCAAATTTAAAAATAGGCATGATTTTTTGGGCGGAACCTAAGTAAGGGCTCAAGAGACATAAAATACTATGTTCACCCCCCCGGTGGTGGAATGTAATAATGGATCTATTCAAAAAACCCCTCACCAGCTCGAACAAGGGAAGATATTTATTTATGCACAACCCTTTTATTTGCAGAATTGGAACGTCTTTTGTACCCCCTCATCAAAACAAAGAGTTATTAGAAGAAGGGGAACCCCCGTGCATAGATTAGGGATCTGGAAAAATTTTGGTATAAAAACCAAACAAGTACCACAAGAGGATAAAATATCTAGATCCCAGATTACTTTAAATTTGGGGAATAGAAGTAGGTTTTTCTTGGCAAATAGGCCCCTGTTTACCTTCCAATTATCACATGTTTAAAAGCCCCAAATTTTAATTTCATTGAGAAAAAATTGAAACCACCCAAATTGGGGTGCTATGATAAGTAATCCAAGATCAATTTAAAAAAATAAGAAATAAAAAATAAGGAAGCTAAAGGCCCCGAGGCCCCACACGTGGTAGTTCCTGTACCTAACAACCCACATCCCCTTATCCAACCAGAACTTATCCAGCTCCCCTTTAAAAACTCCCCAAAGACTCCGCACTAACTACCTGTCTACTGAGACCAATTTTACCATTCACCACCCCATTTGGAACCCTTTTTTTCCCCATTTCCTTCTAATCTACGCTTTTCCCGCTTTAATCCCTTACTTCTTGTTTAAACCCCGGGAAAAGCCGTAAGAACTTTTCCTACCCCTCCTTTATTTAAAACCTTTACACTTAAAAACTTCTATCAGATCGCCCCCCTTTCTCTGGCCTCGAGTGAGGGAATTTTTTAAAAACTTTAATCTCCTCTCATAACTAAAATTTCGCATCCCTTGTTCATTTTGGTATCCTTTTCTGCACTTTTCTAAAAAACCTAAATCCCCCTGTAATAGGAGACCAAAATGAAATGCATATCTAGGGGAGGGCCGCTGACCGATAAAGCTTTAGAATAACTTCCGCACTTTACTTTTTTAAAACTTTTTAAAAAAAAGATAAAGAGAATTTTAAAAAAAAATTTAAAAAAAAATACTCAAAAGGATGACTTTATCGAAAAAAAAGACATATAGTGGATCATAAATAGGAAATTTTTTACATCATCAGAGTGGCCCGAGATTCACAACCAAACCCCAATTAAAATAGATTCAAATTTTGTTTTAAAGCAAAACAAAAAATTTAGCTTAAAGACGCCTTCTGAAGGTCTTTTCAAATTTAGTAGTAATTTGTAAAATTGGAACAGATAAATCGCCTGTGGGGTGATATCTCCCAAAACATTTCTAAATTAGGTTAAGGGAAAGAAGACAGGTTTCACAAAATTCCTATGGCTGAAAATATAGATTAGGGGGAAAAATCCCCTAGCAACACATAGGTTTAAATTTTTAAACCCTTTTGGGGTTCCGCTCAAACCCCCTTTTATTATATAAAACATTTCAGTATCATTTTTGAGGTTCAGATTGTCCGAATTGGGGAAGAATTTATTGAGACGGCGATAATGATAAGGATTTGATATAATATATCTGGCTTTTTGAAGGGATTTGAAAAGACCCCCGAGCGACTCTTAAATAAGGTTAGGGCTCATGGAAAGATGGGAAAGGGTTTTTCATTTGGGTCAGAGCTTTGGAAGTAAAGGCAACAAGGTTACAATTAATGGTTCGAAATCTTGAAAAAGGGGATGTTGAAAGTGGGGGTTCCCCAAGGGGCGTTTTTGGGTCCATTCTATTTTTTATTTACATCAAAGACTTGGATAGTGGGATTAGCGTGATATCAGCAAGTTTGCTGATGATATTTAAACTAGGGAGGTTATTGGATCACAGTCTGATTTAAACTATTGCATGGAGACTTAGATAACTTAAAGATGGGAATCAGATGGCAGAGGAAATTTTAAAATTTATAAATGCAGCGTTTTTGAATGTTTGGGAGAAAAACCCTGGTAATAAAAACTCAAAGCAAGTATCGTGAAAAGATCAGAAGGTGAAAAAAATCTTGAGTGGGATAGCCCAGACCTCCGATCTAGGAAAAAAATGTATTTAGGCCAGAAAAAGAGCTAAAAAGGGATTAGGATCATTACCAAAGTTTAAAATAGAAGTGCGGGAAATTATTTAAAGCTTTTTCTGGCTCTAGTTAGGGCCCACCTAGATATGCGGTTTAGTTTTTTTTTCCATATTACAGGAAGGATATAGCCTTTTTAGAACGTGCAGAGAAGGATGACTAAAAAGAACAAAAGGGGTGCGAACTTTGTTATGAAGGAATTTAAGTTATCAAATTACACCCCCTCGAGGACGCAGAGTAAGGGGGGATCGATAGAAGTTTTAAATGGATAAAGGGGTTATTTAAAGGAGAGGTAGGAAAAGTTTTACGGCTTTTAACCAGGGGGAACAAGAAATAACGGATTCAAGCGGGGGAAAACATATAATTTGAAAGGAAAAAAGGGAAAAAAATGGTTTACTAATAGGTTTGGGGAAAATGGAAAAGGGCTCAGTAACAGGTGTTAGTGCGGGGTCATTAGGGAGCTTTAAGAGGAGCGGAAGGTTAGGGGGGGGGATGAAAGGGGAGGAGGTAGTGTTAGGCGACAGGAACTACCCCGTATAGGCCCCCGCGGCCTCTTGTAGCTTCCTTTTTTTTAGTTCTTATTTCTTGTATGGATAATTTTCAGGGGAAGATAGATTCAGAGGAAAACCAATAAAGTTAACCCCGGGTAATAAAGAATGCAGGGAAGGCCATCCCCCCTTACGAGTTGGGAAAACAATTCTCCAAACAGAAAGGATAATAAGGAAAGACTTCCTTAATTTTAAAAGCACCAGAAGTCCCAAACAGTGTTTCATTGTGGGGAATGTAAAAAATGATTAAAAGATTAAAGGTCCAGATTTGTCTGATGTATTTTTAAAAAAAAGAGAACATCTTAATACAGGCAGCCAACCCATTTGACCCCTTGGGCATAGGACCCAATAACTATAAGGTGTAAATGTCTAATACAAAAGGGTGGGGAAACACCCCGATTTGGTACCCCCCCTTGATGGGAAATATACAACAGAATGGAGACTTTAAAAAACGAGTTAATAAAAAAAATGAAATTTTACATAAGTAGAAGAATAAAAACTGCGGGCGACAACCCCCGCAAACCACATATTTTTTGATCTTCAAAAAGTGCGATGGGAGAGCCCACCTTAAGCAGGAGAGGAATGTAATTTAACTATGTTAAGCCTGGTTTTTCCCAATTTAAACCTAGAACCCTGCCTCAAATGAAGCTTTTGCATTAGAATTTGGCCAAATTAGACAATATCTAATAATTTATTACAAATTATGAGGATATCTGGGGGACCCATAAAATTTGCCTACACTGGGGGAGGATCATAAACAAAAACCCCACGTAAAAAAATATATTGGTAAAAAAAAATTATTTAGGGTTTTTTATTTTCACTATAATCTTTGCTACCAAAGGGAAACCCCGGAATTTTTCCAGAGGAAAAAACTATCTCACATTGAATCAGGATCTGGGTAAAGGTCCTATGCTGAAAAAAAAATAAAGAATGGCCCAATAAAAAAGGATATATAAGTCAAATTCGAAGATAAAATAATGGAACCTATATTGATCCCAGACCTGTTATGGACATAAAAAAGGGTTTTTTTTTGAGCAAATACGAAGACTACTAATTTTGTCTTCAAATTTTTAAAAAGGAAGCTTGTCCTTTAAAGTTTTTGGGGCAGAAAATCAAAAGCAGAATTTTCCCACGAATATCAGCTTTAACCTCGGCAGAACCCATAGGAAAAAAATTTTTCAAATCATTAGATAGTCCTTGTCCATACCTAATCATAAAACTAACCTATATAAAATTTTAACCCTATATAAAAATTCCAATGTACCCAAAGGGCCCAAGATATATAAGAATCCCCCTACATACAAACATTCACCTAGCTTTTTTAATCAATCAATCATTGGGGGCATCCCCCGGGGGGGGGGGGGGGGGGGGGGGCGTCGCAACCCCACGACGCCACTCCAGGGGTCCACGCGCGGTCCCATGCGGCTCTTTCCCATACCAATAGCTTCGACAAGAAAAAAACAAATTTCCCCCCCCCCAACCCTTGCCTTTCAAAAACCCGGGGGGGGACTTTGGGGGGCCACCTTTTGCCTTCGGTTCCCACGCCGGGATTCTCTTTTAAAGAAAAACAACCGAGGGGGACGGGAAAGGTTTCCCCGATAAGCGGCCCACAATTG
>JACEEZ010013304.1:0-22500 GCA_016584305.1 Chionoecetes opilio
TATAAATATATTTTATTATATTTTATTATATATATATATATATATATATATATATATATATATATATAATATATATATATATATATATATTTTTATATATATATATATATATATATATATATATATATATATATATATATATATATATAAAATATATATATATATTAATAAATATATATAAATATTATAAAAATAATATTAAAAATTTTATTATATATTAATGGAGGCAACATTTTATCCAGAAGGGTAACGGGATCTCATAATGAAGATCATTATATATATCATTATATAATCTGGAGTCGCTGGAGGTCCTGGTGATGACTTTAGAGGCGCCAAACACGAGGAGGCAAAGCCTTGGGACTTAAGTTCTCCTGGTTCAAGACCAAGTCCAGGTGTTTGGAGGCCTACTAGATAAAAACAATACAGTATGTTCATTGGTGCGGCAAGGACATTAAGATCTTGGAAAGTTTTACATACCTTGGTAGCGCAGTCCATGATGACGGAGGGTCACGTCAAGAAGTCTTACGGTGGATTGGCATAGCCCACGGTATTATGGACTCGCTCAGCACGAGTATTTGGCGTTGTCGGTACCAGTGCAGAAGTACAAAGATCCGGATCTTCAAATCGCTTGTGATCTTTGTGTTACTCTATGGATGTGAGACATGGACACTAACTAACGACTTGAAGAGGTGAATCGATACCTTAGGTAATAATTGTCTTCGCAGAATCATGGAGTATTGTTGGGATGATTTTGTGGTAAATCAGCGATTGCACCGTGAGACTGAATCAAACCCTATTATCTGCATAGTATGTCATCCCCCGTTGGGCTATATGGGCATGTTGCACGTCCCCTGAAACTGATCTTTCCTCCCGGGTTGTATACGTAAGAAACAATCCGGCGTAGAGGAGGCCAACGTGGTGCTCACAAGACTCGTGCTGGGGCAAGTTGATGCTTCCTGTCGAGAGTTGTTTGGTATAGGAAGGAAGCTTGCATGGGGTTTCGAACGTGGTGGCCTCCAGGAGTGGTGTTGTAGGGTGGGCAAAGGCGATGCGCCCCCGGCATATGCCTCCAATGATTGATTGATCGTTCAAAAAGTTACCTCATTTTATGGAATAGCTTGACAAATGCGGAAAATAAGAAAATCACAATTATAGTTCAAGGCCTGGTGTGCTACACTGCTACAGTTACATAAATGCATGCATACACACACACACACACCACACACACACACACACACATACACACACACACACACACAACACACACACACAACACATACACACACCCCGCACACACACACACACACACACAACACCCCACACACACAACACACACACACACACACACACACACACACAACACACACATTCACACACACAAACCGTGGCTTTGGCTCGTTTTTTAGGGCGCCCGGCATCATTCGTGGTCCGGCGTTGGATCCCCGACCCTGCTCAGTCCCGGGGATTTTTGCACTGTGAAATTCGGACGGTATTGTCCCCCCTGAGCAAGGGGATGGGGAGGGGTGAGGTACCAGCATTGCCCAAAGATCGGTAATATTCCCGTCTTTGGAAGAGTAGTGGTATAGGGATGTCACAGACAACACGGTTTTTCACAAACTCGTGACGGTTCACATAAAGGGGTGGAGCTAACGTAATAGCTGGGTTAAAATTTGTTATGTTTACATATATACATTATTCATATACCATTTTCGAACCTTTATATTGCTATATTATGTTCTATAATATGCTTCATGCTATGTTAGATGCTATATTATGACTTCAGTTTCGCGAAAGGAAACTGGTAAGGCGAAACATAGGTGTTTGTGGGAAGGGACCTTCATAACTTTCCTTACACCCTTCAAAACCTCCCTTCATCGCTCTAATAACCTCCCCCCTCATCCCCTTAAACATTCTTTCACCCCTCTAACCTCATACTTTGTTTCACCCCTTTAATACGTCCCCTCTGACCCCCTTAAACTTGTTTTTTACCCCTCATAACCTCAAAACTTTGTTTCACCCCTTCAATACCCCCTCTCACCTCCTTAAACTTATCTCACCCCTCATTGACTGGGCCAATTTTGAGATAAACTTAACAAACACAGGCATTTTTGAGTAACAGCTGGCAAACACACTTTTCTAGTCTAAATTTTTTTTGCTGAATCTATTTTTGGTGTTTGCCAAGCTGTATCTCTAAAGGTGTCCAGAAACGCCCATCTACTGCCGTGGGTGAGTTAGGCCTGGTGACACAAATTATTCATCAAATTTATTATCGTGTGTACGCGATTTTTTGGTTTAAATACAATACTTTATATATCAATAGATAAAGAATTTAGTCAGCTACTTTCATGAGATGAAAAGAATTATGTATCTAAAAAAAAAGAAATATTTATGTCGAGTAATGTGTCAACTTTTCACATTTTTTTGAAGTTATACTTCACTTTTTTGTAATGTCAAATTTTCGAATTTCTGAATAAACTGTGATCGAGGACATGATCTAAGCTGTAAAATGAGAACAAGTAGAGTTCTATATATTGCATACAAAACTCCGCTACAACGATTGAAGGAAAACTTTGCTACGCGACTTTAAATACTGCCCACACAGAATGAGTGAGGCACATCGATACTTCCTTTAGGCCCAGTTTTGAAATACATTTTTCACGGGAGGCTTGGTGCATTGTCTCTCGGGAAGTCGAGGTGTCAACACAGCAAAAAACATGATGCAATTAAAAAATTATTTGTTTGTTTAGGTACACATAAAAAAACATTAATTTTTTAATATCAAAACTTAGGGCAAATGGGTTTTGCTGTGTCATTTCTGATTTGAATCTGTTTCACTTTGCCAACATTAAGATATTTTGGAAAATTTTGTACGTTTTTTTTTAGATTGCATGTTACATGTCGTTATTGTTGCTGATAAAATGAATTGGATTTTAGGAATTATTTTTGTTTTGATTTGTTTTTTTCTGGTTTTTGTAGTATTTTGTTGAGAGACAGAGGATATCCTGATAACTGTAGTTATTTAAATGTCGGGGCCTCCAAAATCCTGTCACGCATCTTCATTGTAGTGACTGATGACAGTTTTAAATTTCAAGTTATATCTTGGCAGAATATGCAAGCTTTCCAATTAATGGCCACCGATGAGCTTGGAAGCAATGATTGTCTAAGATGGGACATTCACTGGGTTCTATTTGGAAAAGGTTTACAGGGGGCCCGCAGGTCATAAAAACACCGGTTTTTCATCTTCCCTTTTTCTTTTTAAACATTACAGTCTTTGAAAAATGTCACACTTTTCCCAACTCCCACATTTCAACTACTAACAAATTCCACTAATATAAACTGGGTCCCCTTTCCCTAATTATTGTCTTTTTTAAAAAACCCCCAGGAAAGTACTCAAATAAATAAAAAAAATTTAAATTTAGAAAAATTTATTGGAACGGGGAAAAGAAAAATGGCAACCAGTTTGGGCGCTTTCATGGCTAACAAAATTTAAAATAAAATACGGAAAACTTTGCTTTTTTTGACATTTTTCCCCGCCTTTAAGGGGCAAAACCCCGTTTATTTTTTCAACGGGAAATTTTTATACATCTTTTTTTATCATTTTGTTTTTAAAAACAAAACTTCTGCTTGAGATCGGGACATTTAATTTACAGGTCTTCGGACAGGTCTTTTAAATTTGGGCCCGCCACGCCTTGAGCATACTATCACTTTAGTGCCCCAAATTTTTGATTTTAATCAGTACAGGTACTTCAGTATGGGTTACACCCCACTATAGCCCGGGGGAATGGTTACCTTTTTACATTCCTAAATAAACTTTTTAAAAAGGTTTTCCCCATTTGAAAGTTATTTTTTAAATCATGTAGTTTTTTGTATCCCTCTATTGACAACCCCTTTTTGTGGGTTTTAACATTTCCCTCCGTAAAAAACCCATCTTTACCAGGATATACATTTCAATAACTCCGAGGGGCCATTGTACCCTAGGTACCTTATTTTCCCTCTAAAAGGGGTACCGGGTCGACCCCACCCAAAATTTAATTCGGGTTTAAAAACCTTTTCCACTACAGGGGGAATTTGGGACTCCCAATAGCCCTTTCTCCATACTTTCCCAAAAGTGTTCTAATCTTGATTCCGTGTTTTTTTCCCCCGGGTTTTTTAATTTTTTAGAGTTAAAACATGAGGCCAAAATTTAACAGGGGGATTGATTTTTATATTTTTCCCAAAAAAAATAAAATGAAGGGGAGTAAAAAATGAGTAAAATCTTTTATCCTTAAAAAGGGTTTAAAGGGGGCAGAATTGTTTGCGGGCTTCAATTTCAATAAGAAGGTTTAAACTAACCACTCTTACTTAATTTTTGACTCCTAGATTTTTTTCTTAGAGCTAATTTTGACTGACCCTATGATTTCTTTCAAACCACCCACCCCCCCCAGGGGGTTAGGAAACTTTAAACCTCCCCCTTTAGGTGCTAGATGGAAAAAAACCCCTTTTCTGTTCCTAAAAGGGGGAGGCTCCCACAAAGGCCTTGGGGCGTTGTCTAAATAGAAAAACACTAGGAATTTCCCTCTACGAGCAACAAATCTATTATAGATGCATACGGGCCCACCAAGAATAGATTCTTTGAGTTCCAGATAAATTTGGCTAACTACTGCCCCATTAAAAGTGAATATAAAATTTCTTTCCTGGAGGGTCCGCACTAAAATAATGGCCCAACAAAATTTCCCCCGTAAACTGAGAAGGGGGGGAAGCGGGGTTGGGACTCGCAGGTCAGGAAAAAGGTGCGGTTTGGTTTTGACTGAAGGGATAGTATAATGCCCGGGTGAAAACTAAACATTCCTTTAAAAAAGTTTTTAGCACCCGGCCTCGGGCCCAAATTACCCAAAAAAACGGTTTCCCTTAAAGGGTAAAATTTTAACTTTTTACCCCTGCATGTTTGGGAAATTTAATGTTGAAATTGTACTAGAAGTTATTTTAAAGGGCCCCCTTTAGGGGGGAAACGGGTGTTTTTGAATCATAACTTAAATCAGAATACTCGGGGTCTCCCTTGATCCTTAAAATACAATAATAATCAATAAAGGGTCAAAATTTATTAAACTTGGAATGTTGGGGAATGGATTTTACCAGCTAGAGCTTGGATTTCTTCTGAGAATCCCCCTTTTCTTTGAGTTTACATAAAATTAATTTGGTTTTTTGGCATATCTAATGCTTCACTATTTAAAATTTTCCTTTGTTTTAAACCCTTTTTCCTAATTTTCTTATTTCTCCCGTTGTTGTTAAATTAAGAATATATCCAAAAACCCCTTTTAATGATTTGTTAAGATTTTTGGTATTTCTCAAGCTAAAACCATGGGAACTAAATTTTTTGTAAAATTTTTTAAACGGGCTATTTTGTCTTCAGATTCACTACCCATTTGGCCAACAGTATTGTGTTGGATTTACCACCATCCTTAAAAAAAATAAATTGTGGGTCAGACTTTTTATTAGGACCGTTAAACCCAAAAAAAATATTGTAAAACAAGGTTCCCAAAACAGTAACCCCCCGGAGTCATCAATTTTAAAGCCTGGATTATCGACCCATTACGGGATCCAACAGCTAGGAGGTGTCAATTGTGGATCTCTCAAATTCTTTTGTTAACAAACACATCCTTTCTATGTGGATCCCCCTTTTTTCCCACCCCAAGGCTATGGGGGAATCTGCCCCAACATGCATTTTTACATTTGGCCCCTTAATTTTAAGGGGCATTTTTAAACAAATGTAAAAAATCTAGCACACAGCAAGCTCCCTTTTTTTTTCCAATCTGGGCCCACGTTACCCTTTAAGGGGTTGTACTTTTGTCTTAATATGACCAGTGAAGATTGACAGGGTTTTCCCCCCTTTGACAAAGTCTTATGTACCACAAGCACCAAAATAACCCCTTTCTGGGGCCATCCCCTTTCCCCAGGGCAGTTCAGGTATTAAATTCCCTTTTTCCCACTTTTACATTATTTAAATTAAATTCTATTTAAAACCCTAGTGAACTCAAAAATGGGGAAAACTATTTACCCCTTTTCCCTAACCAAAACCTCAAAGTCCTTAAGGAAATTTATCACCCCAAGGGAAAAACTCCAAATTTTCCTTTAAAGTCCTGAAATAATATTTTGGCAAATACAAAACAAAAAAGGATTTAAATAAATCCCAAAAGATCAAACATCTTAGCTATTAGACTAAATACGGGTCCTTTTAGTGCTTTAAAATTCAATGTTAGGATCAAAAACTAGACCATCATATGAAAAGGGTTTTTTGCTTTGTATTACACCACTTAAGACCAAAATTTTAAATATTTTCATTACCCCAAACCCCAAAAAACCAAATCTTTATCACCAATTTAAAATTTGCTATCAATACACTTTTGGAAACAAGTTTTTCAAGGGAATTTTGGTTCAGCCATAATTTTCATTTTCAGTTTTGGAAAACTAATTTGTTGAATCTCTAATACTGCCCACTCCCCCTTAAACCCAGTTGTCCACTTTTACATGTTTTTCCCTGCAAATCCCCTGAAACAAACTTCACTCTTATTTTATTTCTTCAAGGGGTACGAATAGTACTTGATTTAAAAAAGGGATTTAAGGTTTGTTCCCAAAAAAAATAATTCGTAAAATTCGTGTCTCACCCCGTTTCACATGGAAGTAGAAATCTCGGGAATACCCTCTATCTTTGCTTTTGTACCCCTTATTTGCAAAAACGCCCTTTGCAATACCCGGGGAAAAACTACATAGGGCCAGCGTCTAAATTGACAATATCTCCACTAAGCCCCTGGGTTGGGGGAAAGGGGAACCGTCACCATACAACATTTAAAGGGGGATTTTCCCTTCGGTCCCCCTTTGGGCCCAGGATCAAAGACTGGTCGCACCTTTGGGAAATACTAATGCTTTAAATTAAAAAACAGGGCCCCAGGGGGGGATGTAATAAAAAGGGGTAAAGGAAAAAGTTTAAATTTCCCTTTTTGGCACTTCCTCAATTACCCCAAAGATTCCCAAAAAATCAAAAAAATTTTTTAACTCAGCCCTTTTTAATTTTTCATCCCTTTTTAAATTTAAAACCCCAAAAACCCTTTTTTAACCCTTATAGCATGGTTCTCTTTTTCATCAAGGTATCCATTTATGTGTCACCTTCCAGGGAAATGTAACCTTATACCGACCCTTCACAAATTTTAACCCTTTTTACTAAACTCTTAATACAATCTTGGGATTTTCCCTTTTTCTCCCATGCCCACTAATCCCCAAACCCTTTTTAGATCCCAAAAAGGGTTACAGATCAGGGAAACGAAATAATTAGAAATGCATAATAGCTGAGGTTTTAAAAATGAAAACCCAAGATCTAAATATTTTAAACCCAAAATTGCCAAAACAAAAACCCACCAAACCCCAGAAATTTTATGGCCCAAAAATGTTTTTGTATTTTTAAAAGATCTTTAGGAGTTTATGAGGGTTTTCCCCCAGTAATCCAGCCCCTGAGAATATCTATTTTCCCTGGGAGAACTATAGTCAAAAAACATCAGCTAGCCCTTTAAAAGAAATAAAAAAATTTTAGAACATGAGCTGGAAACTTTGGGCGTTACAAGAGGTTGAAATATCTGGGGAAAGCTTGCTGCCGCAAAAGGAAAAATGTATTACCTTCATTGTCCATAATCTTTTGTTTTTACACCTTACTTTTTCCCCTTTTTATTTGGGGGCTTTTGGCCCCCCAAAAATCTGTAAAGGGATTTTTGTGTTAGTGGGCCCCAGTTTGGCTTTCATTTCTTTACAAATCTGTTGAACGTAGGTTTCGTTTTACCCAACCCCAATACAAACAACAGTTGGCAAAGATAAATTTTCCATTTCTACTACCCACCCTTTTCCTTTGCTATTGTAATACAGTTTTTCTACTATAGTGCCCTGATAGCATGCTATATTCTCAATTTTTTAGCCCTTTTGGGCCCCTTTCTTTATTTTTCCCCTGCCCTTTTTGGGGAACATAGTTACCTTTTAAAACCACACTTATTTCATTATGGGCAACCCTGGAAATTTGAAACCCACCTTTTTGCTGTACAATTCCTAGACATTTAAAGCCCACTTTTCAGACATCCTTTAAAAAACACTCCTAACCCCCTCATTTTTTCAAGCCTTTGTCACCCTCCCCAAAATGCCAAAACCTAAAAGGGATTTCTCCCGAATTGTGGTTCTTTTTAAATAAAAAAAAAACAAACCCAAGTTTTCCTTTTGGAAGGTGGCGTTTTAAAGGGTGAGGGGTGTGAATAATTTTTTTTATTGGGTTTGCCCAGAACATTTCCCCTTTCTTTTTTCTTTAAAATTGTTTTGTTACAAAACTCAATTCTCCAAAACAAAACCCCCAAATTTTCCCTTTTGGGCCAATCGAAACAACCAATCGAGACCCCTTTTGTTCCAATTTCAGTCTTTGACCACTCCAACCGGGCTTGTCGGATTCGGGAAAAACTATAAATTTTGGGGGGAACAGAACTTCACACGGGTTACCGGGGACTCCCAAAAGGGTTCCCGGGTTCTAGTGGGTTGGGGCCCCTTCAAACTCGAAGGGTTTTCCCAGTTTCGTGGATTAAATTCTTCCGGTCTTTGGTATTTGTAGAGAGAGGAAAAGCTTTTACATGTGCAGGATGATACCCTTTGACTTGGGCCCAAAAAGATCCTTGAGCAGGCCCCAAAGAATTTTTGTGTTTTTCGCACCTTTTGTGTGGCAACCCTTGTACCCACAAACCTTTGCAGTGGGGCCTTTTAAAAATGACAGTAGGTAGGGTTAAATTTCTGATGGTAGGCAGGTTTTTGCTATCTATATTGGAGACGAAAAACTGCCTTTCCCCAAAAAATTTGCCACTTTGGGAGGGCACCATAAAATTTTTGGGGGGAAATCAAAATTGGGAAGTCTTTTCATTGAAAGACTGTTAGTACTTTTGAGTCTGGGGGGAAAATTTTAACCATTGGCTACAGTCTATCCTTTTATCTATCTGACAAACTTTTTAGTCTGCCGGACCCCTTCCCCCTGTAGCCGTTGCTTCTCTAAGTACTTTTTTAACTGTCAGGAAACTATTTTAAACATTTTTTTTTCTTTCTGGACCTCTTTAAATTTTGCAAGTTCATTCAAAATTTTTCCATTTTAAATTTGAGTAACTCACCCGGGAATTGGGTGGTGGGGGGCCCCGCTAAGAAGGGTATCCATTTTTTGTTGATACCCCGCTGAGCCATCCTTGGGCAGCTGCTTTCGTCTTTGAAGCTGCTCCCTATCTCTAAAAATAAAGGAGTCTTGGCGCACGAATAAGTCCAAAAAGTGTTGTGGCCCCGGGGTTTGGGGAAACCCCAAAAATTAAGAGGGGGCATTCACTGGGGTTTATTTGGAAAAAAAAGTTTTTCAGAGGTCCCGCAGGTCATCAAAAACCGGCTTCTCTTTCCCTATTTTTTTTTCTTTTAAATTTTCATGTAACATCTTTTTTAAAATGTCACAACATTTTTCAACTACAAAAGATTCAACTACTAACAAAAATTTCCCCAAAAATACACTATTGGGCCCCTTTCCCAAAATTTTTGTTTATTTAAAAAACCCCCCAAAAAGGGAAGTACTAAAAATAAAAAAAGAGAAATTAAAATTTTTAAAAAATAAAATTTGCAACAGGGAAAGGAAAAAGGGCCCCGCTTTGGGCGCTTTTAAGGTAAAAAAATAAAAAATAAGGAAAATTTTTCTGTTTTGACAATGATGATTGGGCCCCGCTTGGACCGCAAAAAAAAAGCAAAAGAAGCTGATCTCTTTGGTCCTGGCCCGACTTAATTCTCGATAGGGGTGCCCTGCTTGTAAATGAAGCATAACAGGACCGATGCCACACCAAATTTTGTTCATCTTGTATTTTTAAAAAAGAAAAACCCTTGGTTTTGGTTTTCTCTGATTTTTGGATTCTAAAATTTTTTACCTTTCTTGTTCCTTTAACTGTAGGTAAACCCCTTTTGGAAAAACTTTGCGGGTTTTTCTTGCTTAGATTTTTTGCATAAAATGCAATTTTTCAAAAAATGCCTTATCTCTTTTCAGGTACACACACTTCCATTTTGGGTAGGGTTTTCGACATTTAAATAACAAAAAAAAGGGATTTTTGGGGGTATCCTCTGTTCTCTCCAAAACAATATTACAAAACCTAAAAAAAACAAAAACAATAAAAAAATCATTTTAAAAAAATCACAATTCGTTTTATCAGCAACAATAACGACATGTAACATGCAATCTAAAAAAATACGTACACAATTTTCCCAATATCTTAACTGTTGACAAAGTGAGAGAGATTCAAATCAGAAGTGACACAGCAAAACCTATTTGCCCTAAAGTTTGATATTAAATAATTAATGTTCTTTTATGTGGACCTATGTCGCCTCCGTGGTGCAGTGGCTAGCGTGCCTGGCTACGAATCTGCGGGCCCTGGTTCGATCCCGGGCCAGGGCAAGTCGGTGACCAGCCTACCCAGCTGTTCTTACTTCCTTTCGGGGTTGATAAATGGGTACCTGGGGTAACCTGGGGAAGGTAACTGTGGTAACCCGGGAGTCACACTAGCCCTGTGTCCCGGGGTAACGGGTTCTCACCCACCACAGGCTCTAAGGGCTAATGCCACGGAGATGAGCTCCGCATGCCACGCGCAGCTTAGCGTATGCTCCCATCTTTACCTTACCTATGTGTACCTAAACAACCAAATAATTTGTATTTGCATCAGGTTTTCGCTGTGTTGGCAAATCGACTTCCCGAGAGACAATGCACCAAGCCTCTTGTGGAAAGAGTATTTCAAAGCTGGGCATAAAGGAAGTATCGATGTGCCTCATTCATTCTGTGTGGGTAGTTTTTTAATGTCGCATAGCAAAGTTTTCCTTCTGACCGTTGTAGCGGAGTTAGTATGCTACATATAGAAGTATACTTGGTCTCATTTTGCAGCTTAGATCATGTCCTCGATCACAGTTTATTCTGAAATGCGAACAAAATATAGGAAATTACCAAAAATGGGAGTATAACTTCGAAATATGTGAAAAATTGACACATTACACGACAGAAAAATTGTTCAAAAAACATTTTTTTAAGATACATCATTTTTTTCTCATCTCATGACGTAGAAAACTAAATTCTTTATCTATTGATATATGAATTACTATATTTAGACCAAAAATAACGCGTACACACGATAATAAATTTGATTAATCATTGGTGTCACCAGGCCTAACTCGCCCACGGCAGTAGATGGGCGTTTCAGGGACACCGTTAGAGAAACAGCTTGGCAAACACCAAAAATAGTTTCAGATAGATACACCAAAGATACACCTAGAAAAGTGTGTTGGCCAACTTTTACTCAAATTGCCGCTAAATCTTTATACAGTGACATATCTCAGAACTTTGACTAGACTATCATAACATAGAGACATACGGGCGGTACATAATGTCAGGTAACTAACGGCCAGGGTTGGTTAGTGAACCAGTGGGGGGTCTGGGGTTACCCTAGTTCCCCAGGTTAGGTACTCGAGTTCAGGTAATTTATTACGGAATTTTAGTGAAATTTTGAGAAATTTACCTCAACTTAAGAAGAATTCCCTTCATTGTAGGGAAGTAAGTAAGTTGTTAAGTTAGTTAAGTAAGTTGATTCTAAGGATATTACTCTACTTCTAGGGAGATTTTCCTATCATCTACGGTATTTTCCCTGAAGTTCTTGGGTTATATCCTTAACTTCCGAAAGCCCATATTTCCATCAATTTGTATTTATCCACCCTAAAACCCCGCTTTCCCACAAGGTCCCCATGTTTGTTGTGGATAGGGAGAAAAAAGTTAGGAGGTAGGTAATGCTTTAAACTGCAGTTTTATCCATATTAAAATTACCTAACTAACTAACCTAACCCACCTTTAGACTAACTAACCTAGCCTAATCTAACCTAAACCTACGTTTTAGTCTAACTAAAGCCAAATCCTGAAATAACCTCATTACAAAAGTGTCCGCGGCAAGGGAAGAACAGAAGCGATGCAGGCCACAAGAGGAAGAGTGATGCACGTAAACACTTGTCTCTCTCCTCCCTATAAACAAAATATCATATCTCCAAAAGTAATTATTTGCGACGGAAGCTCATTGAGATAACGTTTCATAGTAGAATCCAATAAGGTAAAATTTATAAAAACCATATTTACAATTGTGTACGGAATTCTGGTCCTAGTGTAAAATAATACCTAAACCTTAAACCAATACACGATCGGTGGTTGTAAGCATCCTGAACATTTCGTTCTCATCATACGGAGTATTTCTAACCCATACAACAGCTGTCGAAAATTAAAAAGAACACATGTGAGGGTCTGGGGGCGAAACCCCCCCAGTGAAGTTATAGTACGTAATCAATGTCCAGGTTAGGTTAGTTAACCAGCAGGGTGGGCTAGGGGGGCTGTGTCAGGAGAATATTGAGGAACTATTGGTTAAAACTGCATATTTACCGCTATTTCAAAATGCCTTTACCAGTTATGCATGACACAGACCTTATATAGTGTTTTGTCCACAGTTATATAATATATCAGTTCCTTCTACTCCTAGATAGTATTTCTAACCAATACAATAGCTGTCGGAAATTAAAAATAACACGTGGGGGTCCTGGGGCGGGCGAAACCATTAAGATACGTTATTGTCAAATAATAAGTTATCAGCTATATGCCATCATTTGTGCAAATATTACATTAAACACAACATAGATTCAAAAGATTATAACCCTGCGATCGCTTGAGCTCCACCCCTTTACGTGACGTCAAAAGTGTGACAACCGTGATTGGCTATTCACATCCCTATACCACATATTCTTCCAGAAGACGGGAATAAGCCACCGGGCGGAGCGAAGACAGACGGGTCTTCTTAAAACCCGAGCCCCTGTCCACCCAATAGTCAATAGTGAATGGGTACCGGTGTTAGCCGGGGGTTTGTGACCCACCTCCCGGGGCTGTTACTTCGACCAACACTAAGCACTAAGGATGAATGGTAAACTGTAGCAATGGAGACGTGGCCATACGAGCGTAACTCAGGCTCTGTAAACTACAACTAGATGAATACACATACACAGATAAATACAGAAGCAAACACACAGACACATGGATACATATATATGTGTTTCTGATATGTACAGGCGAGATGTGGGGGCATTTAACAGCTAACGGCACCTGGAACGGCATGGTGGGAATGCTGGGTCGCAGCGAAGGCGACATTGGGCTGGCGAATCTTTTTATAACCGCATTAATGGGAAGAGAAGAGTTCCAGGGATATACCGCACCCTATGGCCAAGAGGTAAGATACACCCATTACTGATGTTTTCTCTTGTCAGGAACAATTTCCAATTCCAATGTTTATATTTGCTCAACATTTTAATGAAAACAAAAGTTACAAAGCTTTACATCAAAGAATACACTTAGTACGGAATTTACCTGCCTTGACTATCTTGAGTGTGGCTGCATTCTTGGTAAATGTCTTGGAGATTCCTCTTATTATTTTAATGTCTCGCTGAAGTGGCTTCATGTATATTACTGGTTCCACGTATGGAAGCTTTGCGAGTTCCAATTTTGCTTTTAACCCATTATATCCGGAAAAATAAAATAGTTAAGAGCTTGTTGAAATATATTGTAATTAATTATTCTAAGTGTATAATATAGATATATATCTAACATAAAATGATAAAATATATAATTAAAACCTGAGATATACACGGTAACTAAATGGTTTCCTAAGGAGATTGCGGATACAAAAAATCTGACTTTAATAGCTCTACGATTTATTTGTACATTTTTACTTGCATGTGACTTATATAATCATTATTGTGTAAATTAATGTACTTTCAATTTTACATTATTGACACACGTAAAACCTTGAGAGGAAAAATACCTGAGAGTGTGATTGATCACACACACACTCACACATACACACACACACACACACGCCCAGACAAACACACATACGCATACACACACACATACACACACACACGGTACTCCGTAGTGTAGTGGTTAGCACGCTCGGTTCACAACCGAGAAGTCCCGGGTTCGATCCCCGGGCGGAGCGGAAACATGTGGGCTGTTTCCTTAAAATCCCAGCCCCTGTCCACCCAGCAGTGAATGGGTACCGGGTGTCAGCCGGGGGTTTGTGACCCCCCTCCCCGGGTGGTGGCTTCGGCCAACACTAACCACTAAGGATGAATGATAAAAATGTTGATATGGAGACAGGGCGATACGAGCATTGCTCTGGCCCTGTAAAATACAACTAGATGAATACAACTAGATGAATACTCACACACACACACACACACATACATACACATAAACATACACATTCACACACACACACACACACACATACACACACACACGCAAACATGCACAAACACACACACACACACACGCACACACATACACACACACACAAACACGCACATACAGATAGATAGATACGTTTATTGACCACAGCTTTCAGTTTGTACAGCAAATTAATGTTATAGTTTAATACAATATAAGAATAATCTGTTATGGATCATTGTACGTATAAATGCAGTCCAACAATATTTGCAATTGGTAAACTTATATAATTGTGAACATTAATAAAAAACAAATACTATGTAGTAGTAGGTAACTAATGTAGAACATTTCAAACAGAATATAGTACTTTACAATTCTCTAACAATAAAATAGAAAAATATGTATTTAAAAGCTAGAAAAAAATCCACATAAAACGAAAAAGACGAAAAACATTTTAAAATTATAGTAAAAATTAGAAACACAATTCTTAAGAAAAAATGAAAAAAACCAGGTAAAGCATAACACACAACCCAAACATTCATGGAATTAAAAAACAAAGCACAAGCTTAAAAAACTCTCCAAAAAAACCCCCCACAGCAAAACGTTCTAGTATTGGTCACAATTAAGGTGATACTCACTCATATATGGATATATAATATCATACATTATTTTACAAGTCACATTTGGGGGGAACTGACCCGAGAACAAATCCTGTAGATTATCATAGCTATAAGTTTGTCTCAAATGTTGTGTGTTGGGGCATTTTGACTGGACTAGCAGTGCTGAACTACGTGTACCTCTGTCTGTACCGCTCCACACTGGCACAATCTTTCCTCAGGCTGCAGGCGACCGCGGCCCCGTTGGTTACACCAACGGCTGCGGCACCGTTGGTTGGTCTCACAAGCCAGAGTGTGACTACTTACACGAAAGCGTGTAAAAGATATTCTATGTCTTTCATTTACTGATTGTCTGGTATTATATATTGGATGTATTGAAAAATCTGGGCTTATGTGTCTGTAAGTTACCCGTCATGATGAGTCACTGTGCATTATATCTGATATAAGGTCTTGTCTGTCTTGCTCTAAGGGCACAACTTCTCTCGATATATAGTCTCGTACTAGTCGAGCAGTTGCCGTATTACTGCTGCTTACCAACTTTATTGCGTGAACGAGTGGATCATCACTCAATACAGACCTTTCCTGCCACATTCTACGGAAAAAATTGTGCTGTCTATTCTCAATTAATCTCTTCAGAGTAGAGAAGCCTCCCTCAACATAGCATACATTGTTGCACGTTGTTTTTCTAACCGCTAAGAGCTCCTTGACACACCAGTTATATAACTTTACAAAGGTTTGAGGTCTGCGTTTACCCAGGATTCACAACCATATATAACTGATGACATCATTGCAGCATTGAAAACCCGCTTCTTTACAATAAATGGTATATCGTATTTTTCTTAACGAATGATACAAATTTCAAGACATGTGGCATCTTGGCTATTGCATGAGCCTTTACAGTGGATGAGGTGGAACCATCAGCAGTGAAGGGGGAACCTAGATACACATACTTGTCGCACCGTTCTACTACCAAATCCTCCACACACAAAGGGCCTCTATCATCTTCACCACCGTTTATCACAAAAAAAAATGTTTGAGACTTGTTAACCTTCATCCCGTACTCTTCATAGTAGCCACGGAGGATCCGAAGCTTTTTAATCATGTTTTGTCTGGTCGTCGCCACGAGCACTGTATCATCCATAAGTACGAGTATATGTAACCATATACACATAAACACACACACACACGCATATCACTCACACGGGGGAGGCGGTAGCGGAGCGGTTAGAGTCTCCGACTGGCGTCCTCGGTGACCCGAGTTCGATCCCCGAAGAAACCCAAAACCTTTCTGCACCTTCGAGTGGCCTAAGAACACCCACATGCCCTGCCCATCAACTCTACCTTCGACTGCGAGTGCATCGGAGGACACAGGGGGGCGGCATGAGCCTCACAGGCGTCACTATAAGAAACCTGCCTGCGCCACCAACGGGCGAGGACCACCATCAGAACCCTCAAGTGAACCTTCAGAGTCTACCATCCGAGCCCTGGGTCACCACTGCCTACAGGCGCTATAGGCACAAATAAAAAAATAAAAAAAAAAATAAAAAAAAATACACACACATAAAAAAAAACGCACACAAACAGCAAACAGTAATTAGCAAATAAACAAACACACAAACCGAATCAAAGCGAACTGGTCACATAGCCTCCGTGGTGGATGTAATGAATGTATGAATAATATACTATCACGAAAAGATGAAGGTATATTAAATGAGGATTCACCTGTATAGTCTTGCATGTATGATATAGACAACCCAGTATAAACATTAATTGTGAATATCACTGTGAAACTACTCGTGATGGAATTCATTATATTTTCTACATATCTTTTAATCCTCTAGAGTCTAGACCAAATTTTCGTCTATTTCATGCAGAAGACTTGTTTTCTCGTGAAAAGAGAATCACCTTCACCCAAATGGCGATCTCTGGCTCTGCCCTTTACTTTGGACACGTGGATCGCTGTAGTGGTCGTGATGCTCATGGCGGGAACCCCTGCTCTATTTACTTGCCCGCCCAGCTCTACCCAGGTAAGAAGGAACGACTTATTTTTCGTATATATATATATATATATATATATATATATATATATATAGAGAGAGAGAGAGAGAGAGAGAGAGATGAGAGAGAGAGAGAGAGAGAGGAGAGAGAGAGAGAGAGAGAGAGAGAGAGAGAGAGAGAGAGAAGAGAGAGAGAGAGAGATGAGAGAGAGAGAGAGAGAGAGAGGAGAGAGAGAGAGAGAGAGAGAGAGAGAGAGAGAGGAGAGAGAGAGAGAGAGAGAGAGAGAGAGAGAGAGAGAGAGAGAGAGAGAGGAGAGAGAGAGGGGAGAGAGAAGAGAGAGAGAGAGAGAAGAGAGAGAGAGAGAGGGGAGAGAGAGAGAGAGAGAGAGTAGGAGAGAGAGAGAGAGGAGAGAGAGAGAGAGAGGAGAGAGAGAGAGAGAGAGAGAGAGAGAGAAGAGAGAGAGGAGATAGAGAGAGAGAGAGGAAGAGAGAGAGTATATACGGGCAGCAGATTTTCTCTGCGACAGATCTCGTTAAAAGTGATAGCTACTTCAGCGTTTATTATCTTTTTAAAGATATTTTATCCCTGTCTTAAGAGTGTCTTATTCTCTTTTGTAATCACTTGTATGACTTCGCCGTAGCTTCTAATTTTTGCTGTACCGCGATTTCGGGTCTAAGAGTTTTCAAAAGTTTCTTAGAGAAAACCTTCAGCAGCACGTGGAAGATGTTTTCTCCTCAGTTGTAGAGGGAGCATGACTTATTTGCGGACTCGCGGAGTGAAGCGCTATTTATTGATGGAGTCTGCCTGCCACGCAGCCTAGTGGCGGCGCTGATTGGTAGATAACTTCTGCTTCTCGTCTCCGTGAGTGGAGGACGCTTATTGGTTATTGACTCCTCGCTTTGTTCTCTGTGAGTAGGCTGTTATTTGCTTTTGTTCTTTTCATGCTTGGTAGAGCTTGAAGGTCGTTTGCCTGTAGGTTAAGCTTGGGATTGATCTCTTTTATGTATAGTGCTTCTAGAATTGGAAGTCGCCGCACATCTGCACACATGTCAACCAATTTTGTATTTTCTTCTAGAAATGTTCTTGTGATGATGCCATGTTTTTATAATAGGTGACTTTTTGGGGCTCCGGAAGTTAGGTGGCAAGTAAGACGTCTGGACAGCTTCGTTGTCGTCATGCCGATGTAGGATGAGGGGAGGACTTCACAGTTTCCTCTTTTGCATGTGATCCTATATACGACATGGGACTTTTGTTTTGTCTCCTTCGTCTGGCTTGGGCTGTTACGGAGAAGGAGGTTGCTGGTGTTCCTGTTTTTGTAATAAATTTGTAGTTTTATTCTCCTCCCTGGGTCTGCAGGTTTCACATTACGGTTGACGATTTGTGATATTATTCTTTCTTCTTCCTGGTGAGCGGTGGAGAAGAAAGCCCGGTAGAAGATAGTTATGTCCTGAGTCTTTTTTGTGGCGTTAGGGTTGTACCAGTTCTCCAAGATTTTCTTAGTCTGACGGTTGATGTCTCTCTCGCTGAAGCCGTTGTTGATGAGGACTTGAGTGGATCGCTCGATTTCTTTGTGCATAAGTTGCCATGTACTAGGGGTGGGCAAGAATCGTTATCTTGGAAATTCACGATTCCGATTCATGAGGTTGGTGGAATCGGTGGAATCGATTCCGGAATCGTTTCCTCTCGCGCGCCGCCTCTGCCGCTAGCTCGCCTCGCGCGCCGCATGGGAGGACCGATCAGTTTAGCACGAGACGATTTCGGAATCGTTTCCTCTCGCGCACTGCCAGAGAGCTGTGCTTCGATTCCATTCCGTGTAGCTCTTACGATTCATTCTGCCTTCTGCGCCCTGTTAGATTTATGAAGCATATTTTATTATTATTATTACTATTATTATTAATAATAATAATATTATTATTATTACTCCTATTATTATTATTATTATTTTTATTATCATTATTATTATTATTATTATTAGTAGTAGTAGTAGTAGTAGTATCGTTATTCTTACTCCTGCATTGGATTTATTTGTTAAAAGTTGTGTATATATATACTGTATATAACATCTCTCTACGCTGCCACTGTTTACTATATAGAACTCAATGTGAAATATCTGTGGAATCGTTCCGAGGAATCGATTCCGTTGAGTGGAATCGATTCTACTGCCTATGTGGTGGAATCGTCGGAATCAATTCCGGAATCATTTCGCGCCCAGCCCTACCATGTACGGCAGTGTGTGAGAGCTCTTCTGATGTAAGCACCGATTGTGGAGTCTTTATATCTCTGCGGGCATTCGCTTTCTCGTTGAGGCAGTGTCCGGTGTTCGTTGGTTGCACGTAGACGTTTGTGATGAATGATTCTTCTTTCTGCGTTACAAGGACGTCTAAGAACGGCATTGATTTGTCTGAGCTGCTTTCTACGGTGAAGGGGGAGGCCTGAAGTATCCTGTAGGCAGAGCTTCAGCTGTTCTGCTTCGTAGTGACTTTTCGTTTTGATAAAGAGGGTCATCGATGTAGCGGCAATATATGTCGGGCTTGCTTATTTTCTTGAATACTTCTTTCTTCTACGCAGCCCATGAAGAAGTTTGCCAGCAATACTCCTAAGGGAGAGCCCATAGCGACGCCGTCTATTTGTTGATACTTGTTCCTCGGGAGAGGTAAAAGGTGCTTCTTTAGTGCAGCATTCGTAGTGCAGCATTCGGATGTCCACGTAGTACAGGTTCCGGGACGTCAAGCGGGGGGATGGATTCATTGTTATACACCTTGTCGATGATGTAGTTGATTTACGGTCAACAGGTACGTTGGTGAAGAGGGACTCGACATCAAGCGGAGCGATTGTACCTCTGGCGTTGTGGGTCTTGAGTATGTCTAGAAACTCTGATGCTGATTGAAGGCTGTAGGCATTGGGTGCGTGTGGAGTCAAAATAGCACACAGCTTCTTTGCGGGGTGGTACGTCGGCGTCGGTATTTGGGATATTATCGGACGAAGTTTATTGCCCGGCTTGTGTGTATATTGCCGTAGCAGTACCCATGCCGTATTCACCAGAGAGCTTTCCAAATTTGATGGTGGTGCTGGCAGAATTGTTCTTACATATCAATTTGTTGAATTTTAACCTGAGTGCTTCAGTGGGGTCTTTATTGATCTTTGCGAACTTCGTAGTGTCGCTGAGGATGTCGTCGATCTTGTTTAGGTATTCGGAGGTGTTTATGATGACGTACGCAGCAGCTTTGTCCGCTCTCCTGATGGTGATGTCTGGGTCTGATTTTAGCTGTTTCGCGGCGTCAAAGTGTTTTCGTTCGACGATGCTGCTTCTGTGGTTTCTCTTGTTTTGGAAGCTTTTGCGATGACTTCTTGCTTGAAAGCAGGATCGATGGTGACGTCTCCCCTTTTCTCCAGTTTCTCAACATCATCGATGAGTACTTCGCATTCGATTAGTTTTTGGAATTTCTTGGTTTTGACATCATGTGGCAGTTGAGACCCATATTAAGTAGTTCTTCTTGGGCTGGCGTAAGTACCTTGTTAGTAAGGTTATTGTAGCCTTTGGTGGGACGATGGTACTTAAGGTGGCCGCCATTTAAGTTTAATCAGCTTTTTTGGTTGGGTCTGCTTACGGAGCTTTTGTGCTGGTTTGTCATCTCCTTAAAAAAATTGTCCCTACCCCTCTTTTAAAGCGACATCGATGTCAGTATTGTCCCATTTATCTTCCAGCTCACGGTATACAAGCCGGAGTTCTTGGACCTTGGTATTCAGCTCTCCTATTCTCTTCTTCATGAGGTTCTTTCTCTCTTTATTGCTGGGCCCGTTTGGCGTCTTCTGTTGTTATTAACTGCCCCATCACTAGGGATATGTAGAGTATATACGGGCAGGAGATTTTCTCTGAGACAGATCTCGTTAAAAGTGATAGCTAGTTCAGCGTTTATTATCTTTTTAAAGATATTTTCTCTTTGTCTTAAGAGTGTCTTATTCTCTTTTGTAATCAATTGTATGACTTCGCCACAATAACACCAGCAACCTCCTTCTCCGTAACAGCCCAAGCCAGACGAAGGAGACAAAAAAAAGTCCCATGTCGTATATAGGATTACATGCAAAAGAGGAAACTGTGAAGTCCTCCCCTCATCCTACATCGGCATGACGACAACGAAGCTGTCCAGACGTCTTACTTGCCACCTAACTTCTGGAGCCCAAAAAGTCACCTATTATAAAAACATGGCATCATCATCACAAGAACATTTCTAGAAGAAAATACAGAATTGGTCGACATGTGTGCAGATGTGCGGCGACTTCCGATTCTAGAAGCACTATACATAAAAGAGATCAATCCCAAGCTTAACGTACAGGCAAACGACCTTCAAGCTCTACCAAGCATGAAAAGAACAAAAGAAAATAACAGCCTACTCACAGAGAAGCAAAGCGAGGAGTCAATAACCAATAAGCGTCTCCCACTCACGGAGACGAGAAGCAGAAGCTATCTACCAATCAGCGCCGCCACTAGGCTGCGTGGCAGGCAGACTCCATCAATAAATAGCACTTCACTCCGCAAATAAGTCATGCTCACCTCTATAACTGAGGAGAAAACATCTTCCACATGCTGCTGAAGAAAGGTTCTTAGACCCGAAATCGCGATACAGCAAAAATGACAAGCTACGGCGAAGTCATACAAGTGATTACAAAAAGAGAATAAGACACTCTTTAGACAAAGAGAAAATATCTTTAAAAAGATAATAATTGCTGAACTAGCTATCACTTTTAACAAGATATATATATATATAATAGTAATATAAGATAGATATATATATAATATATATATATAATATATATAATATATAAGTTAATAGATATATATTATATATGTTATATATATATAATATATATAGATTTAATATTATTATATATATATATATAATATATATATATATATATATATATATATATTATAATATATATATATATATATATATATATATATATATATATATATATATATATAATATATAATATATATATATATATATTATGTACATACATATATATATATATATATATATATATATATATATATATTATATATTATATATATATATATATATACATATATATACCTATATATGTATATATATAATATGGCTAGTTGCCAGTCCCTATAAAGAAGACAGTAAGAGAGTAATAAAAAAAGACGTGTGTGCCAATTTAGTTTGTAGGTGTCTGTTACTCTTCTCTTTAAAAGATTTAAGTCGTAGGAAAGTGGAAAAATAAGAAACAGGAAGCGAACTCCATATTTTACCAGTGAAAGAGATGAAAGAGTAAAGATACTGATTAACTCTTGCATTAGGAAGAGGACAGAATAGGTATGAGAATGAGTAGAAAGTCTTGTACAGCGAGGCCGCGGGAGGGGGGTAGCATGCAGTTAGCAAGTCAGAAGAGCAGTGAGCATGAAAATAACGGTAGAAGAGAGCAAGAGAAGCAACATTGCGGCGGTGATTTAGAAATTGAAGACAGTCAGTCAAAGGAGGGGAGTTGATGATACGAAAAGCTTTTGACTCAACCCTGCTTAGGAGAGCTGTATGAGTGGATCCTCCCATACCT
>JACEEZ010013304.1:27500-36142 GCA_016584305.1 Chionoecetes opilio
AAATCAGATCTATTGGTGTGTCTAGAGAGTTACGCAGAGGTCAGAGGTGATGCTCCAAACCAGATACTGACGTCACTATCCTTGACGGGGCAGTGTTGGTGAACGTTCTAAAACCAGTTGCTGCCAAAACCTTTGATGATTATGCGCTGAAAGTATTCTTGCCACACATTCAAGGTCACTTGCAAAGAGCCTGTCGTGTGGACATAGTCTGGGACCAGTACCGTGACAACAGCCTGAAATCTCAAGCCAGGGACAAACGTGGGAAAGGCATTCGAAGGAGAGTTGACGGATCCACTGTTCTTCCAGGAAATTGGCAGCAGTTCCTGAGAATTGGGTGCAAACAAAACAGAACTGTTTGCCTTCTTGACAAAACACATCACACATCTTGTATCAGATAAGCAGATAGTCACCACGGATGGTTCAGATGTGACGTGCATTCCCGCACGCGACACCAGTCATCTTGCCCCATGTGACCATGAGGAGGCTGATACACGAATGATGATACATCTCGCGGATGCAGTCCTTGATGGATTTCAGAAAATTCTTCTGCGTACGGTGGATACAGGTATTGGCAGTATTAGTGGTATTGGCTGTGGCAGCAACAACCAAACTCAAAATCCAGGAGCTTTGGGTGGCCTCTGGGACAGGCCAGCACTTCAGGTATATTCCAGCACATGAAATTGCAGCATTCCTCGGACCAGATAAGTCACAGGCCCTCCCGATGTTCCATGCATACACAGGTGTGTGACACAGTCTCGTCATTTAATACCGGGGCAAGAAGACAGCCTGGGATACCTGGAAAGTATTTTTACGAATTGACACCAGCGTTAGTTCATCTCTCCACGGGGACCAGCAGACATCTCTGATTACGTTGTGGCAGTGCTCGAGCGGTTCACCATTCTTCTCTACGATCGCACCAGCAATCTAGTCAACATAGACGAAGCTCGACAGGCACTCTTCACGAAGAAAGGACGAGCCATGGTAGCTATTCCCCCTACCAGAGGAGCCCTGGTACAACAAATCAAGAGGGCTGTGTACACGGGTGGCCACTGCTGGGAAAACATGCTCAAGGTTGTTATGGATCTGCCCTCACCTGGGGATTGGGGATGGATCGATCCCCACAACTGGAAACCCCTGTGGTCCATGCTTCCTGAAGCCAGCACTTCATCAAGGGAGCTGATTTGTTGTAAATGCAAAAAGGGTTGCAAGGGACGATGCAAGTGCAAACAAGCTAGTTTGAAATGTACCGCTTTGTGCCATGTGTGGGGGAAAATTGTGACGTATAAACAAGATCAAACTGGAACTATCTAGTAAGTTACCGTTACAGTGCTTTACTCATGCTTAATAATGTCAATATCACTAATCTTCAATGTTCAGAGCAACTTCTTGTCATTTCATATACATTGGGTATATATTGTTGGGATGATGGGACATATCTATATACGGGGAGCCTATTTATTATTTCACTATTTCTCTCTAAATCAATCTTGGAAGCTTGTTGAATGCTTACAACTTACGGAATAATGTATTTAAAATGCGTTTACAAAAACAGTCCAATATATTTGCTGTAATTAGTATTTATATACATAGCTGAAATTAGTTGTGAACTTTTGAGTTTAGATTATTGTTAACAAACTGTATTGTTGTAGACGAAACTGTTTAAATTTACCATATTCGTTTTGTCAACTTAACCAAATAAAATATTACTAAACCAGGCATTTTAATAATTATGACGAAAGTGTATTTATCTCTTAGCCACCAAATAATTTGCTCAGTTACTAAATTTGTTACTTTTAAGTCAGGCAGATAAGTGTATCCATCATAAGAATTGTGGGTTTATACGTACAAGCATGAAAGTTGGCACAGTCATAGATAATAGTGGTTTACTTAAAATAAATATGTACTTACCTATCAACCTGTTAATTTGGTCCTGTAATTTCACTGAAACATTGACCCCTGAACGCGGAGGCTCCGAAATTTGATGAATCAGCACTTATTACGCTCCCTGGTGGGTTAATTGACATTGCTGGCAACACAAATGCAAATTATGGTCATTTGGAGAATACAATGATGGCATATATGTGTATCTAGAGTCATTTCATTAGAACATAAAGAAACATTTGTGTCGTCCGGTTAAAAATAATCGCGGTCAAAACGGTCATTTTGTAAAATGGCCGCCACGGCTACCATAGGACGTTTTCGCGGTGGGTCCATATCTGGAATTATTCATTAGATTATTATCTATGACTGTGCCAAATTTCATGCTTGTACGTCTAAACCCACAATTCTTATAATGGATACACCTATCTGCCTGACTATTAGCACTGACCTCAAAAATAAAGATACATTTTTTGTGACATTTACACTGGTGTTTCGCATCAACGAAACATATTTGAAACGTGTTGGCCTATATGTATAATAGTTTGGTATATACATATCACGTAACCTCACAATTTCACTGTTATTACATTAAAAAAGGACATGAAACTCATCTCCTACAACACCAACGTCACACTTGTTACAGATCCGCTCTTTTCTATTTACACCTTGATATCTGCCAGCATTTACAGGCAATATGTTATTACTAGCCGCAAAGCCGCCCTCCGGGCGGACTTTTTGGCTAGCTCCTGCGGAGGGCTATTGGTGGGCCTCCGGCCCACCACCTGAGTTTGGTGGGCCTTTGGCCCACCAAACACAGACTCTCCAGATAGCCCCTTCTAACTTTCCTGAAATCATGGATGTAGCAATGTATGTATTAACGCCAACCCATTCACATCACCCCCAACCCATTCACTCACCCATTACCCATCACCCCCACTCATTCACTCACCCATTACCCATCACCCCCCACCCATTCACCCATCACCCATCACCCATCACCCATCACTCCCCACCCATTCACTCACCCATCACCCCACACCCATTACCCATCACCCCACCCATTCACTCACCCATTACCCATCACCCTATATCAAGGTTTCCTCAATTCTCGCAACCCACTTTTTTTTTTATCACAATTCTCGCTAATAGGCTGCAAAAAAAAAAAAAAAAAAAAGTGATCGATCATCTCATATGTAGGCTTAAAATATGCCCCAGGTCGACCCGGTTCCAAAACTGTGCCATATGATGGGATTGGGGCATGGGGGTGGCACTATCGCGGACAACAACAGACACACAGACACACTACAGACACACTTTCGCTTATATTATTATAGACTAGTTCTTAATCTAGTCACCATGATTCGGCTGTTTTCTGTAATTTTACAATGTACCATTCCATACCATATCTAGCTTAAACAGTTTGTAGTTGCTACATCAAGATTTTGTTACTAAGTTCAAGTTGTCATGGCAAGTTGCAATCCACTGGTCTTTCAATCTCAATTCCACAGCCTTTTAACCATGTTGTGTCAGGGACATCTTGCGACAGCCACATACCTGATATACCATAGGTGTGTGTGTGTGTGTGTGTGCGTGTGTGTGTGTGTGTGTGTGTGTGTGTGTGGTGTGTGTGTGGGTGTGTGTGTGTGTCTGTCTGTGTGTGTGTGTGGTGTGTGTGTGTGTGGTGTGTGGTGTGTGTGTGGTGTGTGTGTGGTGGTTGTGTGTGTGTGGGTTCATCTATTTTATATGTATGAATATATTTACTGTATGCTCGTATTTGTTCATGTTTGTGCATATGTATGTATATATGTACGCATTATTATGTGTGTGTTTATATAGATAGTATACGTTAGTATTTTTTTTTTTTTTTTTTTTTTTTTTTTTTTTTTTTTACATCACAAGGAACTGGCCAAGGCACAACAAAAATGGGTAACACATAGCCCGCTAGTTGCCAGTCTCTATAAAGAAGACAGTAAGAGAATAAAATAAAAAAGAGGGTGAGCCAATTTAGTTCGGTATGAGTATGTTACTTATAGTATAACTTACGGTATTAGTATGATTTTAGTATATATTTTTACTGATATTTTGTATGAATACTACATAGAGATGATATAATAGTCTTTTTCCTGGAATGTGCACATATTACCTTGCTTAATAACTTGGTCTGGTAACGAAAGTTTCTCAGCAGACATTTCCATGAAAGGAATGATGGATTATAATTTGTGTTTGTTCTTATGGCTATAAAATGTTTGACTTGAAATTGAACTTGAACACACACTGCATTCACACACACAGAAAAATAAACAATTATGATAATGATAGCGATATTGATGATGGTGATAATGATAATGATTAAAATAGTAATACTGGTAAAAAAATTAAGAAGAAAAATAATTATGATGATGATGATAGCAAAAAATTAAACAAAAGGAAGAAGAATATAATATGATAATGATAATATAAACATTAGTAATAATAAGAAGAATGACAATGATAGTGATCCATATATATATATATATATATATATATATATTATATATATATATATATATATATTTTTATATTAATGCCTATAGCGCCTGTAGGCAGTGACCTCCAGGGACTTGGATGTTAGGCCCTGGATATTCATTTGAGGGTTGTGATGGTTGGCCTTCGCCCGTGGTATATATGGTATGTAGAGGTAGAGGACGGTATTCCTAACATAGGCGTTACACACGTTCACCATGTCATATGAGACGTCATTTGCGGCGACAATATAACTTCTGGCGTTTAAATTTTTTTTTTTACTTCTGCAAAGTCCCAGGACATACTGTCACCTTGTAGATCAGTAGACTACGCACAATACTGCATATATCACAATTAATGGACACATAGCACTAATGAGTGCCGTATGTTGCATCACATGTAACAGCAAACACCCCAGCAAACGGGGCGGGAATGTATCTCTGCAATACAGGACGCCCTTACGTAACACATGTCCCTCATACAGACATTTACAATGAAAATGTAGAACAGGCCTTAATATAAATATACGTACCAAAGCAAACAGTTCCCTTATCCATGCCAGACAAGGTTACACATATTATTGCAGCTAAACAAACCACGGCTCCTTTTATTAAACATACATTTACAGGGTATCTTTAGTGACGTTACGGCAAATAATGCTGATTTAGCCGAGATACTAATAGGAACATCTCAATTACACGAATTACTAAGGGGTACCAGTCATGCACAAGGACAATCAATTAACTGTTTTCATGGACACAGGTGCAGGAGCAAATATCATATACATAGATACGTTGAATGCATTACGTAAACACAGAAAATCTGTCATCTTCTTGGAACCTCCGTCAATCAGACTTGACAGGTTTTGATTGAAAGAAATTCCGTGTCATTGGTAAGGTATGGCTTAACTTCAAATTTGAGGAATTCGTGCCTGCATCTCATATATGTTACCGTGTATCACAGGGAGTGTCATTCCCTGCTGACCTCCTGATAGGTATATCAACATTGAGGGAAGAATGCATCGATGTTTGTCCACACGTACAAGGGATTGTTACCCTTTTCTGTTTTGTTATTTAAAAGTAACAGGGACCAGCCCATGTTAATTACAGAGTCAATGACCTGTAGGGGTGATGCCAGTGATGCCTCTCATGAGTGACATGGGAGTAACTTACTTCCCTAGCCCAGAGGTATACACATTTAAGGTGGTAGTGGATAATCGTGGTCGAGCGGTTTTAAGTAAGGTTCTGTTTCAAGTAATGTATAAGTATTGTAAGTCCCAAGGAACCGAGTAAGACAATATACTAGTATATATATATATATGTATATATATATATATATATTATATAAATATATATATATATATTATATAATATATATATATATATATTATATATATTATATATTATATATATATATGTACACTATGAGGCCCAAACATTCCCAAAGACAGGGTTCTTACAAACAAACCTATGAAACCAATGTCTTATAGACAGGCCAGAAAAAATTATTATCGTGACAAGCACATACACACACACACAGGTGTGTGTGGGGTGACACTGAAGGAGTGTTATATCGGAGATCTCGGGTCGCGTATCCAGTGGCTTTGGTCTCCATCCGGTCAGTGGGCATCATATTAGGGAATTTGGCCGGAACATCACAGCTTCCGGCGTCCATCTTTTTCCAGGCGTGGGGGGGCCCGGGTCAGCGTCAGAAACCCTTTGGGTCGCTACGTGATATAATACACACACAGCTTGTTTTGAACATTCTGGAACAAGGGGCACGTGTTGTTTCCCAAACACCAGACTGGCTATCCATGTCTCATTATATGGCTTAGCGTGGTTACACCTTCACATGATATCATCAAAAAGATGTTTTTGGGTTTCAGACAAAAAAAAGCGACGGTAGAGGCAGACCTCACACAGACACACACCCACACCCCCACACCACACACCACAACACACACCACCCACACACACACACACACACACACACACACAAAAACACCCACACACACCACACACACACACACCACACACACACACAAACCACACCACCACACCCCGCACGCACGCGCGCGCGCGGGGCGCACACACACACACACACAAAACACACAACACACACCCCAACAACACACACCACACACACACACACACACAAAACAACACACACACACACATCCTGCTGTTATGCAATTAACAGCGTCCCCGAGGGGCCATCAGCGGTAACAGCTCACATTTGAAATAGATTCACTGAATAACACTGGGACTGATTCCTGTTCTACCCCTACTGTTCTTTGCCCCTTCGCAAGATTCTAGAGACGCATCGTGGCTGTCTAGTGGGAGACGTTCGCTAAAACGGTCGCTATTCTCTTTCAGTTTTCTGAAACCGGCAGGTGTAATGAAGAGTGGAGGATATTTGTTTGAGTGAATCAGTACGTGTGAGATCTCTATTCATGTAATCAGCATTGTGCATTTTGTATATGTGTTAATGATAAAGGGGATTGCTAAAAAATACATATTAATCATTCACCTTGCACTCAGAAGCTCATACATGAACGTCTTAGCAAATTTCGTTGTCACATCAGCGCGCGTATGTGTGATTGCGACTCAGCCAGTAGTTCCTATTTTGTCAAATGGAGACCCTAACACTGATCATGCACATCGTTTTCAGGATCCATTCCGTCCTTCCATAGAGGAAATGGACTTTTCGGAGACAAAACAAGCACTATTGCAAATACTAACTGCGAATCATGACACATTGTCATACAGGGTGATTCCTTGGCAACTACTAGCCTTATTACTCATCACATTCCTTTGTTACCTGATACACAACCTATCTACATCCCTGTATATAGGTTACCCCACTCACAAAGGTCTATACTTAGTGGAGCGGTCGAGGCCAAAAAAGGGCCTTATTTAAGGAGTTACCCCTCCACACTTTAGAACAAGGCAAATGAGGTATTGTTGGATTCGTTAGGATGCCTACTTTATGAATAATGATGTTTTACAGTCAGATTCTAATTAAAACATGGCCATCTAACCCATTTAACCCATTCAACCCATAACAAATTGAGAATTTTTGAATATCTTAAAAATGGTTATTTTGGCACTTACAAAGATTACTTACACTATTAGGATGTCTACTTTATGAAAAATGATGATGTTCAGTCAGATTATAATTAAAACATGGCCATTTAACCCATTTAACCCATAACAAATTGAGAATGTTGGAATATCTTAAAAATTGTTGTTTTGGCACTTACAAAGATTTCTTACAGTATTTTTTTTTTTTTTTTTTTTTTTTTTACATTTGTGCCCATAGCGCCTGTAGGAATTGGTGACCCAGGGCTCGGATGGTAGGCTCTGGAGGTTCACTTGAGGGCTGTGATGGTTGGTCCTCGCCCGTGGTGGCGCAGGCAGGATTCTTATAGTGACGCCTGTGATTAGAGGCTCATGCCGCCCCCTTGTGTCCTCCAATGCACTCGCAATCGAAGGTAGAGTTGATGGACAGGGCATGTGGGTGTTCTTAGGCCACTCGACGGTGCAGAAAGGTTTTGGGTTTCTTCGGGGACCGAACTCGGGTCACCGAGAACGTCAGTCGGAGACGCTAACCACTCCGCTACCGCCTCCCCATCATGTCCGTATTTACACCATCATGTCCGTATCATCTCCGACTTCATCTCCATTTGCCACCTCACTTATCTCCGGCCGACTCGCACATTCTCCACCACAGGAACAAATGTCAATGCACTCAAGTCCAGCAATGACAATGGCATTTTTGTCCGCGACAACCTTTGTCAGTGCAGTACAAATGAGTTAGGTCTCTAACCTCTGCTGGTGCCGATTCATTCTTGTGCCGATTCATTGTTGGACGCAGTTCATCCTTTGCATTCACATGCCAACCATGGCCAACTGGGTTCATGTTCTCAGGTTTTTGCGATGTGACTCTGACACACACTGCTACTTGGTATTGGGCCCGCAATACATGTTGTTCGAAGGCATCATCTGTTGGTGGCAGTAAGGATGCGGGCTTATCAGTTGTGGTGGCGGTACGAAACGAAGCTCATTCAGTGAAATGAGATTTAGTTTTTTTTTACCAGGGATGAGGAAGGACAAATGCCTTGCTGTATCTAGGAAAGTAGACACATCTGGAATGCTTCCAGGCCCTGTAAGGCATCTGAATTTTTGGTGAGAGCAGAATATGCCGTTCGCTTTCCAAGTTTTGTATAGAGCATTGTGTGAATCTGCAAGGGTGCCGGG
>JACEEZ010013308.1:2500-7500 GCA_016584305.1 Chionoecetes opilio
AGAGAGAGAGAGAGAGAGAGAGAGGAGAGAGAGAGAGAGAGAGAGAGAGAGAGAGAGAGAGGAGAGAGAGAGAGAGAGAGGAGAGAGAGAGAGAGAGAGAGAGGCGAGAGAGAGAGAGAGAGAGAGAGAGAGAGAGAGGAGAGAGAGGAGAGAGAGAGGAGAGAAGAGAGAGAGAGAGAAGAGAGAAGAGAGAGAGATACACATCATCCCACCACCACACACACACACACACACCACACACACACACACACACACACACACACACACACACACACACACACACATTTTACCTTCCCTTCATTGTGACCACTTACTCAATATATCAACTTAAGTGCACACTGAGGGGTAATAGTAAGTACACTACACTCCAAGTTTTATTTCAATGATAAGATATCAGACCCTTAACCTCAGACTCCTCCTTCAGAGTCTTCTGGTGATAGTTCCATCCTGAGCAGGGCCATGTTCTCTTCATAAAGACCAATCTCTCAAAATTATCGGAGGTTAGACTCGCTCTCTTGGCCTTCATGATGCCCGACCTCTGGGAGCACAGTCTCTCCACGGCTGCAGAGCTGGGTATGGCCGTGTTGTACGTAACAAACACATCTACCCCGGCGGCACGAATAAGGGCGGGGTTCCCCTTCATGAAGACCAATCTTTCAAAATTATCAGAGGTTAGACTCGCTCTCTTGGCCTTCATGATGCCCGACCTCTGGGAGCACAGTCTCTCCACGGCTGCAGAGCTGGGTATGGCCGTGTTGTACGTAACAAACACATCTACCCCGGCGGCACGAATAAGGGCGGGGTTCCCCTTCATGAAGACCAATCTTTCAAAATTATCAGAGGTTAGACTCGCTCTCTTGGCCTTCATGATGTCCGACCCCTGGGAGCACAGTCTCTCCACGGCTGCAGAGCTGGGTATGGCCGTGTTGTACGTAACAAACACATCTACCCCGGCGGCACGAAAAAGGGCGGGAAACATGGCCTGCTCCAGCACCTTGCTCCTCTGCTCCTCTGAACACCAACTCTCAAGCTCTTGCCCCATCTTGCTGGAGAGGCGGGTAGCGTTGGTGCCCTCTGTGGCTGTGGCTGCTGGGCTCATCAAAGCCTCGACATAATAGATACATTTGTAATATACGTATATAGTATATATAATTATTTTTTTAAGTATTCGGAGTCAGAAAAAATATTATAGTGTTACTTAGAAATAAAAAGGATTTAGATTTTTTGTTTTAATATTATTGCACTTAAATCATAAATATTACAATAATTTATCAGCATGACGCTCAAGATTGCTAATATAAAGACTTGGAGTAATGAACTGTCACAACGGAACTGAAGATGCAGTAGATCTCGATCAAATCAATACGTCTCACTTTGGAAATATCATCCTCTTCGTCTTCATGATGGCTGCTGCCTTCTGAGGTATCCAAGACAGCCTGCTCCGTGACCTCGAACAGCAGTCTTGATATCACGGCAACCACCTTCTCGGGGTTAAAAAGGCGGACCACAGGCAGCTTGAAAAGGGGATGGATTGCTGTGGCCATCAAACAGTCCATTTGATCAAAGAGGAGAGTCACTGGTGGGCAAACAGCGTTCCCTGGACGGTGCGCGTAGCCACGCAGGAATCGTGCTCAAAATTGGGAATTTGCGGACATATTTGCGTTTGCGGAAGTGCTTCCGCAAACGCAAATCCGCAAACATTTAAACTTCCGCACATCCGCAAACGAATTCGGACTTCCGCAATTTGCGCAAGTGTTTGCGGAAGTATTTGCAGAAGTGTCCACCTCTGACACACACACACACACACACACACACACACACACACACACACACACACACACACACACACACACACACACACACACATACACACACACACTGAGACACACACACTTATTCATAATGTAGGAATATGTATGCAAATCCTATTCCCTATACATCTGTCCACACACACACACACACACACACACACACACACACACACACACACACACCACACACACACACACAGGGTACTCCGTAGTGTAGTGGTTAGCACGCTCGGTTTACAACCGAGAAGTCCCGGGTTCGATCCCCGGGCGGAGCGGAAACATATGGGCTGTTTCCTTAAAACCCCAGCCCCTGTCCACCCAGCAGTGAATGGGTACCGGGTGTCAGCCGGGGGTTTGTGACCCCCCTCCCGGAGTGGTGGCTTCGGCCTACACTAACCACTAAGGATGAATGATAAAAATGTTGATATGGAGACGGGGCCATACGAGCGTTGCTCAGGCCCTGTAAAATACAACTAGATGAATACACACACACACACACACACACACACACACACACACACACACACACACACACACACACACACACACACACACACACACACACACGTCGATGTTGACAATAAGCATCAAAGTGAAAGTCAGATCTCTCTCTCTCTCTCTCTCTCTCTCTCTTCTCTCTCTCTCTCTCTCTCTCTCCTCTCTCTCCTCTCGATAGAACGCACATGTGTAGGTTCGATTTTTAGATTTCAAATTCATATATTCCTTTTTCATCTCTCTCTCTCTCTCTCTCTATCTCTCTCTCTCTCTCTCTCTCTCTCTCTCCTCTCTCTCTCTCTCTCTCTCTCCTCTCTCTCTCTCTCTCTCTCTCTCTCTCTCACACACACCTTTACGCGAGAGAAAAAGGGAAGGAAACGGAGATCGAAAAGCAGAGAGAGACAGAGAGAAAGAAAGAGAGAGAAAAAAAAGAGACAGAGAGACAGAGAAAGAGAGTGAGACAATAGAGAGAGTGAGACAATAGAGAGAGAAAGACAATAGAGAGTGAGACAAGAGAGAGAAGAGAGAGAGAGAGAGAGAGAGAGAGAGAGAGAGAGAGAGAGAGAGAGAGAGAGAGAGAGGAGAGAGAGAGAGAAGAGAGAGAGGAGAGAGAGGAAGGAGAGAGAGAGAGAGAGACAGGAAGGTAAAGGGAAAAGAGTTTGGAGGGGAAAATAATGTGTTTGTGATGTGTGGTTGAGAGACGAGAGAGAGAGAGAGAGAGAGAGGAGAGAGAGAGAGAGAGAGAGAGGAGAGAGAGAGAGAGAGAGAGAGAGAGATTGCCTTCCATGCCTTGTTAACAAAGTCCTTTATCTTTTGTCTTTGTCTTAAGCCGGATCATCTGCTCTCTCTCTCTCTCTCTCTCTCTCTCTCTCTCTCTCTTCTCTCTCTCTCTCTCTCTCTCTCTCTCTGTCTCACATCAATCCGCCTTTTCCTTGTGTCACTTCCTTCTCAAAATGCAAATCCTCCTCCTCCTCTCCTCCTCCTCCTCCTCCTCTCCTCCTCCTCCCTTCTCCTCCTCTCCTCCTCTTCCTCTTCTTCTCTCCTCCTCCTCCTCCTCCCTCCTCCTCCTCCTCCTCCTCCTCCTCCTCCTCCTCTTCCTCAAATATAACTATTAAATGCAAAATAAATCGTTAACTGAAGTACAGCAGGAAAAGGATTTAGGCGTCATCGTCAGTAATGATCTTAAAACCAGTCCGCATTGCCTAGCTGCCAGTAAAAAGGCGAATATGATGTTGGGCTTCATTAAACGCAACTTTGAACATAAAACTCCGAAAGTAATGACACGATTATACACGTCTTTGGTTAGGCCGCACTTAGAATATGCCGTTCAATTCTGGTCGCCTTGTTTCGTAAAAGATCAAGCCAAATTGGAATCAGTGCAAAGAAGAGCATAAGATAAGATACTTTGATCCTATCTAGACACTTTGCAAGTACCAACTACAAGGTTATTGACTATACAAAGCGCCACCACGCCAGGACGAATTTGGTGGACTCGAACCGCTGACCAAATGGCGCAGGGACTCTGCAACACCAGTCCGTGATTCTACCAACCGCGCCACCCTGGCGGGTGCAAAGAAGAGCAACCAAACAAATTCCATCTCTGCGGTATTTATCTTATGAAGAGAGACTGCGGAAACTTAATATGTTTTCCTTAAAGGATCGTAGAATCCGTGGAGACTTGATAGAAACCTTTAAGATCCTTAAAGGATTTGATGTCATTAATCAAGAGAACCTATTCGAGCTTTCTCCTCAAGTGACAACAAGAAATATCGCTTTAAAACTGAACGGTCAACGTTGCATCACAGATCTCCATAAAAATTATTTCAATGGTAGCGTTGTTGATCGATGGAACAAGTTACCAGGAAATGTTGTCGAAGCCAGCACAATAACTACATTTAAAAACAGACTTGACGCGCACTGTAAAGTAGATGGGTATTTATATTGCCCTGCGAATTCATATTATAGTCCCTCGGATCGATTAGTGTTAGTGGTAGTTGTAGTTAGTATATTGCATATCCTATCATTCTTCACTACGAAACTTCCATGTTCTTATCTTCTTTAGGGACATGGTATCATTTTCCAACTGTTTTCTTACAAGTAGTTGATAGTTAGTAGTAAGTAGTTCAGCAGATACCCTCGTTATAGACCAATAGCTAGCCTGGTGTCTGTTACTCCTATGTATTCCTATGTATTCCTCTTCCTTCTCCTCCTCCTCCTCCTCCTCCTCCTCCTCCTCCTCCTCCTCCTCGGCAAATAAGTTCAACAAGCATTAATCTTGGTGCTTTGAGAGAGAGAGAGAGAGAGAGAGAGAGAGAGAGAGGAGATGAGAGAGAGAGAGAGAGAGAGGAGAGAGAGAGAGAGGAGAGAGAAGAGAAGATAAGATACTTTGATCCTATTTAGACACTTTGCAAGTACCAACTACAAGGTTATTGACTATACAAAGCGCCACCACGCCAGGACGAACTTGGTGGGCTCGAACCGCTGACCAAATGCAGGGACGCTACACGCGAGCCCGCAGCTCTAACAACCGAGCCACCCTGACGGATGTGAAAGAGAGAGAGAGAGAGAGAGAGAGAGGAGAGAGAGAGAGAGAGAGAGAGAACGAAAAAAATATATATGCATCTCTCTCTCTCTCTCTCTCCTCTCTCTCTCTCTCTCTCTCTCTCTCTCTCTCTCTCTCTCTCTCTCTCTCTT